>JAVQJG010067655.1:0-13839 GCA_036024015.1 Craterocephalus amniculus | reverse complement strand
TGTGTATATGATGATAAATGTGTGACCTAATGACCTTTGTTTTGAACTTGTTTTTATCTCATTACAACTTTTGTTTTTATGATGTAAAGCACTTTGAGAGACTTCATGTATGAAAGGTGCTATAGAAATAAAGTTTGATTTGATTTGATTTTTGTGTCTTTGCAGCAACTGAAACACGCAAACCTGGTGAATCTGATCGAAGTTTTCCGGCGCAAAAGGAAGCTTCACCTTGTGTTCGAGTACTGCGATCACACCGTCCTCAATGAGCTGGACCGCCATCCCAGAGGGTGGGTGTTTCCTCGTGATACTGTTTACTGCTATGAAAACACATTAGTGCTCTAAGTTCAAGGTTGTTTGATTAGAAAATAAATCATTGTAACAGCATTAATTGCTTTCATTTGGCATTTTGAGAGCAATGGAGCTATTTAATAACTGATGTGCTGTTGTTCAGATTGTATAAAAAAATGCTACCCATGAAAGAACAGAAGCCAAACAATCACTTAGTAATGACCCAGCTCAAAGAATGAAATAATAATGGCATACAAGCTATGCAGTAAATAAAATCATGATTCTTATGACAGATCCCAGTTTAAATAAAGAACAAATACAATACGATTTTTAAAAGATTTTGATATGAAATAGTCCAAATATTAGTAAATTGCTTGTTATTGTACTCGCTTATTTAAAATAATTAGAGAAAAGGTTAAATTTATGAGTAATTATGGCAGATTTCTTGTATGGTACAAAAGATTTTGACTAAAAACAATGAGACGAATAAGTGAATAGTTAGTTTAACTCCATGTCATGCCAACTTTACCTTTGCTTTTATAAACCCACTTCTGAGCAAAAGACAGTTTTCATAAATAAAGCCAAAGAATTCCTCAGAGGACAAACTTTTTTATGTTTAATAATCTTTTTTACTTTATCTAATAGCCAGTATCTAACATTAAACTTTGCTTGCTTTTTTAGTTGCTTATAACATCATATTTAGACTTAAAAGTCAAAGCGTGACACGCTTCACCTTGGCAAAGCTAAGCCTTGAAATTGAGTCTGTTAATGCGAGAAACGCCTGTTGCGGCAATCTCCTCATCAGTTTTAAAAACAAGGAAAGACAGGATGCTCTGATGTCTACCTGTGGAGGATCAGCAGGTTGCTTAGCCCCCTCTAGTGTCAATGACCGTTACTCTGAACCTTTGAAATGTCAGTTTTTACCATACAACCTGTCACTATTTAGAAAAATAAAGATCATTGATATCCTGAAGAAAGCAAAATCTGTGAGAACAAACATGTATGCATTAAAAACTTTCATTTAATGTCTATAAAAAGTATGTATTGCACATTGTTTTAAGTAGTTTTGAAGTAAATTCAAAGTAAGCTTGAATAAGTGGAGCGTGAATCTAAGTGTGGGTGTGTGTTGGATGCTTTCTGTCATCTCCAGTTACATATATCACGGCACAAACCACAGGCCGATGGGCACGACGCTCGTCTCCCTGGAGGCTGACCAGCTTTCTGTGGTATGCTTGCAGAGATTTTCTCCCAGAATGCTTTGCTGGTAGGCAGCCACATTTTATAGGGAGCGTTTTGGCTGTCTGGTTTCCTCCCTCTGGTCCCGGCCTCTTGCACGCAGGCCGCTGAAGGTTCAAAAGGTACAAAAGAGGAAAAAAACTAAGTAGGGAGAAAGGGGCAGGGTTTATAATTAATTGCCAGTCACAAGGCTCGAATTAGCCATTTCCACAGCAACACTGATGTATGACGGGGCCTCTTAGCCAACAAAGCCTCAGTGTTGAACATCAGGGATCTGAATAGAACCAGCAGGACCATCGTTCACCTTCTTCCACGGCTGACGGAGGATGAGAGACGTCTGAAAAACCACAGGGAAAATATACCCTCAGCAGCGTAGAAAGGACTGCATTGCTGCTTCTCCTTAATTCAGTGGTTATGAAGATGTGGCTGGGGATGGGAGTGAAACATGAGGAGCAATAAGATTCATGAATGAGAAATTAATCAGTTTGTTGTTGATAATTTTAATTAATTTTCTATGATTAAATTTCAACCTGGATTTTTGGATTTGATGGATGGTTTTTTGTTATTAATGATTGATATAATTATTGTTTGTGTCCGTGCCGGTTTTATTCATTTATCCAGGTGCATCGTTGCTGATGTCCTGCTCTGTCTTTTCATCATGTTCTTCTATGAAGTTCTTCCATGCACACCAACAATGAGAAAAAAACTGTCTTTTTCTGATAATACACTTTGTGGACTCCCTGTCAGTCCTGTGAAAAAATTCTTGAATTTTTCAAGACTTTTTAATCATCTTTTAGTCTACTCTGGTTTAACTTCTTAAAGCTGCCAAACATAACTAATTTATTTAGGATTTTATTGGGTGAAATTGTTTATTTTCTCTCTTTTTTTTTTTTTTTTGGATAAAAAAACCAACATCTTTTTACAACCTATTTCCAGACTCGTGTGCATCTATCTACAATCCTTTTCCTGAAGACCTCAGTAAACTCTTATGAGGCCGTCATGGAGATACTGTAGTAGTGAACAAATGACAAGATTTTGTCTTTTTTCGTCATATGAAAATTACTTTCTCTCTGTATTGTTGTAAAGATGTAAAAACCTTTTTTTTTTAATTACTAGATTACCAGAAGCAAACTGGAGTTCTTCACATATTGTTTAATTATTACACACAGCTCCAGAGATCTTTATCTTAACTACTATAATAAAAGGAAAAAGGATTTCTTTTGGAGCCACTTGTAGGTCGTGGCCTTCTGAGAAATGTTTACTGTGCTTTACTGCTTTGAAATTTGGCATCCTTACGTCCCCTGAATTAATTAGTGAGTGCAGAGACTTAAGTTAATATCCAGCAACGGGTAAAGAAAATAACTCTGCTTTGTTGATTTTGTAATAAAAGAAATATGACAATTTAACTGTCAAACTATCTTCAGACTTCATCCTGAGTTGGATTAATGTCTACAAACGAAATATTATATACTAAGTTTTATAGTTATTTAAATCCTAAATTCGATTTTTAAAAAGGTACTGTATATGGCCCAGTTATACTTACTCTCTTGTAAATCTTTGATGGCCATCATTTTTCTGTGTTAGTAATATTTTTATTGCAGGGATCACGTACAAAACACATTGACACACATGTGCTGTATAGAAATTTTGGGCTGACGGCTATTAAATAAATTAAAGGGCTTGTTTGCTTCAGAGGGTTAGGGTTTGCTTCTCTTCATCTTCTCTGATCAGTTGTTAAAGGGAAAGATTTATGTTTCTGTTTGTTGTGAAAATTACCAGTAAAGTTGATGAGTATGTTTTCATTTCCCTCATGTCTCCCAGGGTTCCCGAGCATCTTGTGAGAAGTATAACCTGGCAGACGCTCCAAGCCGTCAACTTCTGTCACAAACAAAACGTGAGTGCTTTCTATCCTTTCCTCCTTCTTGTTTTTGAATTCCTTTCTCATCTCCTCCCTCATCTGGCTCCCACTGAGACCTCTGCTTTATGGCTCTTTTCTTTTAACAAGAATTCCTTCCCCTTGGCTGACCAGCAGTTAATGTATCACCTAGACACAACAAATGCTGCGAGGGCCTCTGTTGAAGTCCAGAAAGCACCTCTGGCCTTCAAGTGTTTCTCACACAACCAGCTCCAGCTCCGAGCTGCTTAAAGCGCAGTCCCCCAGGCTGCTGTGAAGTTTATGATGAGTAAATGTCGTGTCTCTGCAGTGTATTCACAGAGACGTCAAGCCGGAGAACATCCTCATCACCAAACAGCAAGTGATCAAACTCTGTGACTTTGGGTTTGCCAGGATCCTCAGTGAGTTTATGTTTTATCGTTCGATTGCTTTCCTCTTCTTTTCACTCACGGTAAACTTTTTGTGTTTTGCCGCCCTTCAGCGGGCCCGTGTGACTACTACACAGACTACGTGGCGACCCGCTGGTATCGGGCCCCCGAGTTGCTGGTGGGAGACACCCAGTACGGCCCCCCCGTTGATGTGTGGGCGATCGGGTGTGTGTTGGCTGAGCTGCTTTCTGGACTTCCTCTGTGGCCCGGGAGGTCGGACATGGACCAACTTTACCTGATCAGAAAGACTCTGGGTAAGATGAGTGTGGGACATGTAACTGTAACGACGACTTCCAGTCAAAGTTAAACTTTTGACCTCAGTACTATGTTTAAGGACATTTAAACATAATAAACTTTTTTTTCTTTTTTGCCTTTGAATTTGGGCGAATATGTTTTAAACACGATTTCATATGTAAAAAATATAAAGAACCAATAATGTTAAGATGTTTGGTGTGACTTATATTACAGAAACAAGGTCTGTCTAATATTAGAAACTGTTTATCTGTAGTTTGTGTTGAAGCGGAGATGAGGGAATCAAATAAGAGGCAGAGCATCTTTCAGTAAAAATAAACCAAGATTTATAAAAATATGTGAACGCAGTGATTTTTTTTATCTCACCAGGAGGTGCATTGTTGTACAATGCTAGTTTTTATATAGATATATAAATATAAGGTAAGGTAAGAATAACATTTTAGATCAACTGATTTAAATTATTTGCTTTTACACTGTCTTGTTTTATTTTGGGGTTTGTTTTTGTAGTACCCTTTTCAGCCACAAGAGGCTTAAGGTTAAACTAATCTACTTTCTAAATCGAACAAAAATCCTTCAGTATTTGTTTTAATCTGAGTTGATCTACTGTGCACTGAAGCAATGAGGAAAAATATACAAATTTGAAAGATTTTTAATCTGTTCTTATGTAAAATCCATAAGGAAATATTGTCATCTAACTCAAGAAAGTATTTTACTTCTCAATTTCTTTTCAGGGTTTTATAAAACTATTTGTTGATGTACAATCTGAAGTCATTCCCACTGTTTCAGTAGAGTAAAAATAGCAGTGCATCTAGACTACTAGACTAACCTGGGATATTTTCATCTATTAAGCATGTTTTAGAATTATCCAGGGATTAATTTAAAATTAAAGGGTTTTTGTGCTTTGGTGACTTTTTGTAAAGGTATTTCAAAAAAAAAAAAAAAAGAACTATTACTTTACACAAAGAAACAAAATCTTAAACAAGACCCCCTAACCACTGTTTATGAAGTTTTTCCTTTTTTAAAAAACTAGGAAAGACCAAATGAACTTTGCTGACTCTGTTATGTTTATTTTTCTTCCCTCTACAGGAGATTTGACGCCTCGACACCAGCAAGTTTTTAGCAACAACCAGTTCTTCTGTGGCGTTTCCATCCCAGAGCCGCAAGAGATGGTGAGACTCACATCTGGCTACATCTCACATGTTGCTGTTTTGGAGGTTTTTGTTTTTATTTTCTTCCCTTTATGCAGAAAATATTCAGTCTGGTGTCCTTTAATGGGCAACACAGTAATATTGTGTTTTTTGCAGGAACCTTTGGGACAAAAATATCCAAACCTCTCACATCAAACTCTGAGTCTAATGAAGGTAAAATGCTCTCTTCCATCGAATTAAACTCTGTTGAACATTAATGGAAAACAATCACTATTTAAAAAATAAATTCTTAATATCAAGGGGGGGGGGCTTATATTTTGGTAAAGCAAAATCTGTCCAATACCATCTGTCCAATACCATCACCATCATTCTGCTTGCTATGATGCCAGACAGGACAAGTAAAAAAAAAGGACAAGTAAAAAAAAAAAAGAAAAAGAAAACTATCACTATGAAAATTGAATAAAATGTAGGTTTGTTTCAATGCTACAACACAATTTTCCCTCTAACTCTAAACTAATCCACCCCGTCCCATCATGTTGATGCTGCAGGGCTGTCTGAGGATGGACCCGGCTGAGCGGCTGACCTGTGAGCAGCTCCTGCAGCATCCGTACTTTGACAATATGAGAGAGAAGAGTCAGAGCACATCTCGGGAGCAGGATCACCCCGGCAACAAGAGGACACGTTTACCTCGAAGACATCTTCCCCCTGGGGTGAGCAACCGTCTCTGCGAATAATAATTAGGTTCAATTTGAGCTTTAATTCACATGCAAAGACAAAGCATCCAACAAAAGTCTAATTGAATTGAAAATTTTCATCGGAAATTTACTCCAAACTTAACCCATCATACAGACAATAACTTCAGTGTTTGTGAGACATTGAAGCTAAAGAAACAAGACTCTGTCTGTAGATGTGAATTAAAATCAAAATTTGAAGTTTCAAAATACTGCTTTGCTCTGAATTTTGTGTGTAAGAATTACTGACTTCTAGTGGTAAAGAATGACTTAGAAATGGTTTCTAGCACAGTTGTGAATGGATGGCTGCCATCAGTGGCCAAAATTCTTCCAGACACAAACATATTTTCACATGAGAGCAGATCCTGTGGCCTGAGGTGGCTGCTCTAAAAGTAACTACTTTACAGTTGTGCTCATCGAATCTGTGGCAGCGGCCATGTATGTAGATGTCAATGGCTCATTCTAAGAGAATAAAAACACATTTTAATTTAAAAAAAGTTTTCAGTGATTCTTTTTCATGTGTTTTCCGGTCTTTGACCTTTTATCTTGTTACACGCAGCAGGAAAACCCTTGAATCTTGTCACAAGGACATGTTTGCTACTGTATTACATCATCTCATACAACAGAAAAAATTAAACCTGTTTTCCAATAATTATACTTTCTTCTGCTCAGCTGTTTCAGCTACTCAACAGGACAGACTCCTCTGTTGTCTTTATTTATTTATTCATATTGCTAATGACATATCTGAACTCCAATCGGTCCTCATCAACACTTTTCCACAGATGTTATAATACAAAATGTGGTTAGGCATTTTCTTGGTAAAAATGAACAACACCTTAGCAGAAGCTAACCCATAATACGCGTGAGCTATATTGGTTGCTCTTAAACCAATAAATGTCCTTCAGTATCAATGGTGTGCAAATTACCTGCAGAGTGCACTAATGCAGTCCACATCATCATGAAGGCTGGTTTTACAAAAGTATTAAAAACAAGTTGGGTTGTTGTCCTTTTCTGAAAGCCATGATTTTTTTTTCTTTTTTTCGTACGTGTTCTTGGGACTTTTCAGGGTCTTGGTCTAAGTTTTAGCACTGCATTTAAATCGTAATGATATTAATAATATAATAAATTATTTTTTAATTATATTAAGCTTTTTGATATTCTACGCATATATGATTGTATATCAACTTGATGTGAACTGTATGTCATAGAGAGTAAGATTGTGTGGTGCGGATGACGTATAAGATTTCTGTGGTGCTTAAATATTATGATTTGTTTAAATGTTGAAATAATTAAAAAAAATTGATCTCTGATGAAGAGCCTTATAAACCGGGATTGCTCTGGATTCTTACTCTGTAGTGATAGGGGTGATCTGATGATACATTTTATTGTCATATTGTTGGTCGTTGACAGACTTTTAAATATTATATTAAATATCTTTTGACATTTAGTAAATTGTTTTTGCATTGATTTAGCTACAGTAAAATCAAAAGAATAAATTCTCTGTACATCTTTGAATTTCAGTTTTATTCAGGTTTTACAGGGCGTACAAACCTTCTCAGGAAGCAGACTTGTTTAACATTCTTACACAGCATCTTTCTCATCTGATACCGATAAGTTTAAAAAAAATTAAAAAGGAAAAAGTCTTTACATTTCAGTGAATAGACAGAAACCTGTGAAATCACCTTGAAAAATGTTTTTTAAACTGAAAATGAATTTCTGAAAATGTTATAATCTTATTATCAGATAGTATCTGTAATCTATGCTCTGCACTAAGAGAGATGATAATTTCATTAATAAATAAATAGCTCTCTAAACTGTTATCTGATTTTTATCTTTTTTTTCTCCACCAGTATTTGCCGCAGCTGACGGGCAGCAGCATCTTTCCAGCCCTGGAAAATAAGAAGTACTACAACAACAACCTGCGCAGGTTCAACTACCACCTTCCCAACATCTAAACACGACGACGCTGATCCGCATCAAACCTCAATGCCTGCAGTTTTTGCGTGGCTCAGCAAATGAACAAGTCTTGTAGCGTTTGGGTTTCTAGGCTTTTTAACATGTTTGTTTCTCCCTGGAGGTGCGCCGGCCGTCTCTTACTGAAATCTTTCTATGCACTATACCCAACATATCATCTTAGATGTGTTGATTTATGGATGTTTTGCCAGAATTTAAAGCGCCTGTTTTTTAGACGAGGAGCAGCATGTCGCTCTGCTTGTAGCTTCAGAGTACACTGGAGATAAAACTACACGGTTCTGCCTCGTCTGGTTTGCCAAATGTTTTTTTTATACGACGACAGGCTCTATTGGAGTGACACGTTTTGGTAGCGAGTGTAATGTTTTCATTTAGTAAGTTATAATGTAGGAAGCAAAGCTTAACGATTCAGGAGCATTTGTGAAAATAATATTTATTGACAACAGCGGATACGGTTGCAAACATTCCTTTCATCACCTTTACAAGCATTTATTAGTACTATCGTGAACCATGCTGTACCATTATTTGTTATCTCTGGAACTTCGGTGCTATTGATTTTCACCCATCTGTCTGTCTTTAGATATTTTATGACAAATGCCAAATAATAATAAAATTACACTTTGACAAACTGCTTTCTCTATGTACACTCATAATGGTGTAACTTTAAATAAACTGCTGAAGAACAAAGGAAACTTGTCAGCACAATGAACAGCTTCACACTTTCAGTAAAACCACAAAAAATATCTAAAGAGATGAACAATGGGTCACTTGCATTAATATTAGAATAAAGACAAGTCCAAGCTATCAACCTTCAAAATGAGGTCATTCCATTCCAACTAAGCTAACTCATCCCAGTTCATTTTATTGATCCTCTTGAGCTGAGAGGATTGGGCAAACTGGTCTCGAAGAACCAAAAGATGCCATATTTTATCCTTAAGACAAGAATCTGTGAGTCAGTCCAGGTCCAGAGCGACATCCAGACGTGGAAGCGCCTTCTGCAGTCTGACAACAGTCGTCTGCTTGTCTTTAATTCCAGGGAGATCGCTGAGAAACAGATACTCCAGATTCCTGAGGGGAGGAAAACCTCCTTACTGAATGCAATATGGGTTTAATTTCATTAAACATATAAAACAAACAAAAACTTGTCCATTAAAATACTTTAATTTACTTTTTTTGTACACAGCACTGACCTGAGTTTATGCAGGGAGATTATGCCTTTATCAGTCACATTTCCACATGACACCACCTCCATCATGTAGACTCTCTCCTGTAGGTTCTCTATTGAGCTCAACCTCTCCAGGCAGGTGTCTTCGATGTAAATACACTTACTTAGTTTGATTTCCTCCAAATTTTTCAGACCATCTATTAAAAGAAATTGAAAAAACATTTCTTATATTTACAAAAAGGAGCTAAGAAAGTTTAAAAGCAGATGTAAAGAAGGCTACAAAAATGTTAAGAAATGTTCTGGACATGAAGAACCAGTCCATTCACAGTACAGAACAGCTTTTTTTTTAAAAAATGGGAAAAGATCATAAGCTCAGAGATTCACTTTCTATGTTGCATCAGAGGTTAAGGTCAACTACATCCGACAAAGAACATGGAGATCAGACTGCATCAGGTTGCAAGAACAGAATATTCTCCACACTGTAACGCTCACCCAGGTAGTCGAACCCTCTGTACATTATGCAGGATTCTGTTGCGTCGATACCCTGGATTTTGTATCTGCCAAGTGGCCCAGTTGGCAGTCCGTTGT
This sequence comes from Craterocephalus amniculus, assembly GCA_036024015.1. Lineage (NCBI taxonomy): Eukaryota > Metazoa > Chordata > Actinopteri > Atheriniformes > Atherinidae > Craterocephalus > Craterocephalus amniculus. The sequence goes on along the minus strand of JAVQJG010067655.1, from coordinate 4,138 downwards.
AGTCGTGATGCCAGCGGTCAAAACCTTGAAACCTCACTTTGGCGCCGCATCTCAGCAGCCACTCTGCTGCAGCCCGGTCCGGACCAACAGCTTTGATCCTCTCATAGTCCACCCTGGGAGAAGATCAGCACACAGATAAAGTAAGGTCACGCTGATGAAATGAGATGTAATAACAGGTCTCTGAAAGGGAAAAGAAATTCTAGTGGAAAAGGCATCCTGTCTACAAAATTGGTTGTTTGGTATGCATCACAGAAGTTGGCTGTATAGTCATTTCATTACATGTGTATTGGGCATTAATCTGTGTTTTCCTCAAACTAATGCCATATTATTATAAGACTACTATGGATGTAACGATACCTCAAAAATAAAAAATAAAAACGATTCAAACTGGTTCAAATGGCAATCAGTGTAGAAAAAAGCAAAATCGATTTGCGTGCAATGCATCAATGCATTAATGCAATCAATGCAGACGACGTTCAAACCAAAAAACTTTTTGTTGATAAAAAGATGTGATCATTTCCATATCTTTAATAGTTATTTGTTCATTGTTAAGTTTTGTTAGTATAACAGCCAATGGAAGGTCACAGTTTTAAACAAGGGAAGAAAAAGGCAAATAAAAGATTACAAAAATTAACTTTGTTGGAAAAAAATAGTAAAAAATAAAAAATCGAGAGCTTAAAATCAAGAATGGAATCGTGGTTTGAGTGAATCGGTACATCCCTATAGGCTACTCAAATTTAAATCTTTTTTAGTTGATTAATTCGGATAAGATCACATACAACAATATTTGTGCATGTTTATATGAGATGGTTATAAACACCTAAAAATTAAGGTTGATATCTAATTAGTTAGGCTATTGTAACATTTGTAGACTTAGCTACATGTACACAAATTAAGAGACACAGCACAACAAATTCATAGTTAAATCTATAAAAGATACCAAATGATGTGATCACTGAATCAAAGCGTTTTGTCTTACTACCTAAAGCATTATTAAAGCTGATTAAAGCTTCGCCGTCTAAGTAAAACTTCAAAAGACCAAATGTATGGAGCATTAGCCTTTTTTGTTAAACAGATCCAATGAAAAGCTAATCTTGTATATACAGTATATGATTATTCAGTAGGTTAAGTAATAAGAGGTGTCTCACTTGTTGAAAACGGCATTGAGCCACCCCCAGAAGTGTCTGCGGCTCAGGACAGACTGCGCAGTCCGCGACAACAGCCCCATGTCAAGCTGGAATTTAAACACATAACTTATAAATAATTTACTAAAGATGTTAAACGGGAATTTCAAACGTCTGAAACAAACAATAAAAGGTCAGAATTACAGTAAGAAGCAGCCTATTAATGCTCGTCTGTCGTCCTCCACTCTACAGACTGTTTATGTTTGGTACGCGTCCATCCTTGTGACCTTTGACCTTGCTTTAAGATTTCGTCCCATTCCATTGGCTGAACGTACTTACGTCAGAGTTAGCGTATTGTCACGTGAGGCTTAGTAACGTATCGGCTCACTTTCAGCTGCACAGCCAGATAGATGGCTAGTAGCGGCAAAAGGGGGACGAATCACAGGACACGGAACTTTGAAAGTCAGTCTGTAGTTTTTAGATATGAATAAGCTCGCGTGAGCTGCTTTTGATTGCAATGATAATGATACGAATATTGAGCGGCGCGTCTGTTAAGGTTGTTGGTGGCGCGCGGCCGAAGCTGCCAAATAACATTGCAGCCAGACAGCTGCATAGGTAAGACTGACATTACAGAGAAGTCAACACAGTTGGTGTTGTTGTTTAGCTTTGTCGCAGCTGAGGTTTTAATGGCTGAACTTTACACACTGATACATAAATAGATAAAAGTAGCAGACGTGTGGGCACTTCTGTGATCCCTGTAACGATAGTTTAATGTGATTTATGCCTTCATGTCTGCCCCAGACGCAGTTTCTGTTTACTTTGCAGTTTTTCATGCAACTCTTTCTTAACCATGCAGAAAGTGATGTATTTATTTACTGATAAATTATTCCTTTTTACAGCCTGCTCTGAGTAAACTTTGAGGTGTAATAACTTATAGTTATTGATTAATAACAGTTTACCTATCCACTTCCTGAAATCAGACCAGCAGAAGACCAGAGCATTCATTATACATGAGTTTACAATGTTACTTAGGTTTAAAAGTGTAAATCCATGTATTTACAAGCTCCATCTATATCTGGTTATAACAATAAAAGATTAGAAATTAAAAACATTGTAGCTTCTCAAAATATTGTAACTGTTAAACAAGTTGTTTCAAGTGTTCATAGATGATGATCCATCCAAAAGTACAGATAAGATCTGTTTCTAAGTACATTCATTGTTTCAACTCCTTGTGGAAAATGATGGCGCTTTAACTGATTATAAGTTCAAGTGAAACAAGTTTTCTCATGTGACGTTCATTCACCAGAGTATACTGTCTTCTCCTTCAGTAGCTGTTTATAAGTGTTTTGTTATGTGAAGTAATGTGGGTGAATTTTACTCAGTCTGTAAAGATTAGACATTAGACCTATTCAAGAGGTCTAAGGAGGAATGGATTTACTTGTCAGGGAAATCTGTGACAGACCTGATATCCTCTTTTTAGTTACTAATTGATTCTTAGCTACAGCACTGGTGTTGTGGGTTTTTGGTGAGATGTTTCAAAGGTCTCTTGCTCAGAGAGTCATGCTTAGTTAGACACTGAATTTTTTGCTGCTTGTCTGTTTTTCAGCGCATTTGATGTGGCCGTGGTTGGTGCCGGCATCGTGGGCTTGGCCACTGCCAGAGAGCTCATCCAACGGCACCCGTCGCTGAGCTTTGTCTTGCTGGAGAAAGAAAAAGAACTTGGTGGGTTTAGTTTTTAAAGTTGTTGTGATGTAGAAAGACTGATTAACTAAAGACTAAGTATGTGGATATATTTTGCATCCTTGAACACAAAATATAGGAAATTAAGCTACTGTATAGTTAATATATGCAAAGCTGTAGCTTGAATTTGACGCTGCTGGGTCATGTTGAATCCTGCTTTTTTTCAGAGCAGTTAAATGTTCAGTGGTGAAAAAACAAAACAAAAATAACACCCTCTTTGAACTCAAAGGTTTTATGTATCAGTATCTAATTTTAAAAAAATCTCTCTGGTTCTTAAAATGTAGTAGATACCACATAAAATGAGCAACAAATGACATATTGCACTTTGTCATTATATAACAAAACTAAGCCAAGATGCAGAAACAAAGTACACCCCACACATCAGTACTTGTCCCATTTATCATGTATAACTTGAAGTAATCATTTTCTCTGAGGCATTCATACTCTATTTTTTACCATTTTTCTTTGCAACCTTGTTTCAGTTCTTTCAGGTTTGCAGGCCCTTTACTTTCCCACCACTGCCACTAAAGTCTGATTTGATATCTACTCCTTAACCTGATTGAAATAATGTTCCTTACTTTATGAAAGACTATTTATTTTTTTTATGATTAATCGCGGTAGTAGAAGCTACAATTGATAATTGTAAAGCTTCCTAAATATCGTCATTTAATAACGGGAATATAGTTTAATTGTCATCGCTGAAATCCTAAAGCTCAAATTTATGTTTATCTGTTCATATTCACAAATTCATTCATATAGTACTGTAGCTTTTTTTTTAAATCAATGTTACCAGAGCAGGGAAGATTTTTACTCAATTTCAATGGGAATTTGAACCTTAACTTTGTTTATTTTGTTGCCATATTCTGTTTTTTTGACAGACAACACACAAATAAAACTTAACAGAAAAGGAGTGTTCATGTTATTTTATACATTTCCAGCGTTGTGAAATCAAAACAATTGTGATAATCGTAAAATCGTGATTATTTCTCAAAACAATAATCGTACCTAGAAAATCTATAATCATGACATCCCTAGTATTCACAGACATCTGATCCAGTCCAGAGCCAAGGATCGTCCCCGTCAGAGGAGGGGACAACCTTTAGTTTGTCCTGAAGCCAGAGAAACCCTTTCATTGCAGCACCTTGATTCTTTCCTTTTTTAGTCATTCTGTAGATCTGCTTCTATGTTGGTGTGATTTTTCTGTTAGAGGACATGTTTTCTCACAGACTTTAGCTTTCAGACAGAGAGCCTCACCTTTGACTCCAGAATGCTTT
>JAVQJG010067654.1:0-16808 GCA_036024015.1 Craterocephalus amniculus | reverse complement strand
TTCAAAGATCACAAAGAGGGGGGGGGGTCCCGCTGTGGGGGTTTAAGAAGTTGTTTAGCCAAAAGGAAAAGTCACTTGATCACTCCTAGAACTCTGATTGGTTGAAGCTCAGTCTGTCTGTTGGGGGGGTTTCTGGAAAGACAGACAGCTGGGGGGATAGATAGATAGACAGACAGGGGGATTAAGCCAAAACTGAGCCGGGACGCTGTGGGGCGAGCCACATCGACCCGACGCTCAGCTCTGTTTCTGCCACTAGATGGCCCAGTTTCCTCCATAATCACAGTAAAGACCATGGGACTGGGTCAGATGGAGCAGGATGGTGGGCTTACTGCTGCAGGGGGACGCCATGAAGCCGTTATCCCACCAGCGGATTGGAGTTAGGAGAAAAAATTTTGCTTGATTTTCTTTTTTATAAATCGATTTGTTTGGTTTTTTTTAGGGTGAATATAGGCGTTAGGTGATTTCTCCCCAGGTCCTGTCTTACCTGACGTTCCAGCCACAGTAGTGCACCAGGTAGAGCACCTCTCCCCCCTCCACGTCTGCCTCTTTCACAGTGGCCTCGTACGTCTTCAGATTGCGGCCTCGCCCATACCTCACCTGCACCTTCATCCCCGGGGGGTAACACTCAAACTCCTCCCCTTCCTCCCCCTCCTGACTGCTGTCATCCCTGCAAGAAAAACAGTTCAGCACTTCCTGGCCCTAGGCTGCACACCACAAAGCCCCCCACCACCCCCACCCCCTCCCACCCAACTCGCTGCCTGCTGCAAATAACTTTTCTGTTTAATAGCTCCACCCCTGCCTGCCCTGTCCCATTACAGCACTAGACCTTAATCTATAAAGAAACATTAGCTTCCCATGTTTGTCCTACAGCAAACAGCTGGATAAACAACGGCATCATTAACAGTAAGCCAGTCAGATAAACAGTACATGAAGCAAATAAAAAACAGATTTCTTTCATGATCATGAAGAATAGCGCTACAATAAGTCTGTCTAACCCTACATCCACACATGAAGCACGGGGGATTCTCGCTCACACACATACATACATACATTGGAGGAAATGAAGCAGCCACGAGAAGGAGCTAGTGGGAAAATAGTCAGGTGTTAAAGCCAGAGGGCGTCCTGGCGGTGCGGTAAGTGTGTTTAGGCACAGGGACCACAGGGGTCAGGTTAGCATGGAGAGCACAGCTTTGCAGGCAGCGCAGCAACTTAAAGCAGGTCTACAGCGCTGAGAGGGCGAGCGGGAGATCCAGTCTGCTCTGCTGCCACACACACACGCACACACACACACAACAACTGCACGACTGTTGTTCGGGTTTAACAAGCCGCGGTGAAGAAGACGGGAAGTGCGTCTGTGGAGGCTACAGCTGGAAGGGGGAGGTATTCTACGACTGGTGCACCTTTAGGTTTTCTGGCATCTGAAATCTCTGGTGACTCAGCAACAAGCGGCCAGGGAAACTAATCAGCAAATGCTTTCATATTTTGACTTTTTTTTTAAATAGAGAAGGTCAAATATCGTCATCAGGTTTATAAATGTAGAAATCGTCTGTTATTTTAAACGAAATTTAACTTCAGTTCCTGCATTTTAGAGTGGATAAAAAGCTATAAAGAAAGGCTTGTGCCTTCTGCTCAACCTTCATCATCAAAAAGCATAGCAGTGATGCACTGGAATAATATATGCAATCATTAAATGATACATCATTTTCCCATTTAATCTGACAGTGAACTACATTTCCCTGGCAATGCACAATATCTGCTACTGAAATGAAAGTGGTGACCTCAGGTCCCATCCAGATTACAGGCTGCAAGCATCAAACAGATGCGATATCATCAGGACAGCTCAGCTCAAATCAACCTGTGGGTTGTTTGCAGAGAAACCACATCATATGGGATTGTGCAGAAAAAAAGCCAAAAGATCCAAGAGCCTTCTGATTGTCACAACAGTCCACAGAGATGGAAATCAGCCCGATCTTTGTCGTGCGCCTGAGGGAACAGGTGCTATGCTTCAGAGTGAGGGACACCAAGAGCTGCAGCTTCTGTCTGAGTCTTTTTGTGAGGATGGAAAAATATAAAATATGCAATTTCTTCTACAAATACTTCTGAGAGTATTCTCTGTTCTGTCCTAAAACTAATTTAACACCAAAACCAGATCTAAAAGTGTCCAAAGAGTCCTGATGTAACACAGCAAACAAAGGGGAAATGAAACCTCTGAGGCCAAAACACACAACTACTCAGAGCAACATCTACGAGGTCTTCCTACGCCGGGTTACAGCAGCTGAAGCACTATTTCACAGCTGAAGGGTTAATGCCTCAGTGACAACATTCACACACATGGAACATTAAAAACAAAAGCTCGAACATCAAAAGCCCCAAAAATTCATTAAAAAATGAGAGAGATGACAGGAAGGAGAGGGCAGAGAGACAGAGACCAGGAGAGAGCGGAAAGTGAGAAGAGGAAAGCCATGTTGTTTGCGCCCAATCAGGGGGGCCAGACAGCCCCAAACAGGAAGACAGAGAGACGCAGAGAGCACGCGGCGCAACAGGCCAGGTAAAGGTAGCAGTCAGGCTTCGGTGCTCTAACATGTCTCTGCCAGCTGAAGCCCACAAAGCCGCGGGAAACAATCAGAGCAGATAACAGCAGTGGGTAAGAGCTCAGTTAGAGGAGAGAGAGGGCGGCGCTCCTCTCTCCGGTTAGCAGGTACAGGTGGATTGTGGGTATTAGTGTCATTAAGTTCACAAGGATCACTACTCCTCATCTACTTATAGTCTAGTAGCTCACAGAGGAAAGTGAGTATCCTTGGCTACTTTAGAGCCTTTATAGCTCCTTTACACTAAGATATTTTAGCAGAGGGGGGCCCTGCAGGAGGCCTGTGTGCGCCATGAGGTTTTTTTTTAGACTGAAGGGAGGACAACCCCCTCAGACCACCTACCCAGAGTTGTCCTTGCTCTCCTGCTCGTCGTCGCGCTCCTGTTTCCCGCTGTCGCCTCCGAGGCGAGACGTGGACGAGCCCTCCTCCGCGTCTCCCTTTGGGGCTCCGTCGTCTTCGTCGTCATCATCGTCATCGTTTCCGCTTTCTTTTCCTTCGGTTTTTAATGGCTCGGACTCCGCTTTGTTCCGGGTCAGATCGGGTTTCTCCTCCTGCGTGTGTGAGGGGATGGGGGGTTGCTTTTAATAAACATCTGACAGGAAGCAAATATAAATATTTCAAAATTCAACAGGATGTAGAAAAGGGCACCTTGCAGTCTACGGACTGGGCGATGCAGGGTTTTCCATCCAGCTGGGCTTTCTGCTCTTCTGAGCTGGACGATGCGGGAGCCGATCCTCCCGCCTCCTCCTCACTCTTCACCTCTCCTTTGGGACCCTGCTTCAAAGGTAGGTCCATCGGGAATGTGATGGCAGTGGAGGTGCAGTATTCCTCAAATCCATACAAATACCTGCAAGATTTAAACGTTTCTCATCAACACAGCCAGCAAGATCGCCCGCTCTGTTTACGCGGAGCAAACTCAATGACACATGGAGTGTGAGGTGATGCTTCTCAATGCAAACTGCATGCAGCCCACATAAGCTGTGTTCTAATGACTTCGGAGCAGCAGAAGCAGGGCCTGTACTTACTTGCGGTATGCACATTTGACATTATAGCCGGCAGCTGAGTTAAGAACAGGGATGCCCAGGTCCTGATAAACCTGCTTCCAAACGGAGCCGCTTTCAATCTGCTCCAAAATAACATGGAAGACCACAGTCAGTCAATGTGAAATAAAACGAAAACTACTCGATGAGCGGATGTTTAAACATGCTCACATTGTCGAAGCCTCCCAGTTTGTTTACCAGCCTGTAGAGTTTGAACAGGTTGAGGTTCCTGTAGCCGAGAACAGGCCGCTTGTTGATGGGAGTACCTGATGCGGGGAGACAGGGAGCAGAGACGCACGTGAGAACAGAAGTGTCACCGTAAGCAGCTTCTCTGAATAAACCCTACGCGCGCTCACCTCGATCCTCCATGAACTTGTAGAGCTGCTGCAGAAAGTTCTCCCTCTCCTCCGGGAACGGCTCCACCTCCTCCTGCAGACGGGAGACAATTAGCTCAGGATCGTTTCTGCTTGGAGGACGTTAGGATGAGAGAACCAACGACTCTGCATCTACCTCCTCCTCTTCACCGCTTGCGTCTTCTTCCTGCTCCTCCTCCTCATCCTCGTCCTCCTCTTCACTGCTGGAACTTTCCTCTTTCACTTCGGTCTTCCAGATGCTGGGAACGACCAGCTTCTGCAGGAAGTCCAAGGCTGCATCCAGTGCTGTCACACACACACATGCATGCCTTATTGCTTAATAAACTGCATTAAGTAGGCCAGTGCTTATCCTTCATCGCTGCAGGAAGCTTTTAAATTGGTCTAAAGCTAAATAAGGTCAGTAATAACACTAGAGCACCTTAATATTGGGAATCTGTTCTGGTTTAAAAACATGCAAATGCTGAGAAAATGTGTTAAATCATTAGTTTATAATTTAACAATAATAACAGACCCAAATAAAATCTGGGACATTGTTAGAAGACTTGAAGGAGAAAAAAACTCCCTCAGTGGTTGGAGTGGTGCAGAGAAGCAGGAGCATTCAGTCACAGGGTCACGTGTGGGTTTAAGCAACATCTAACCATCTCGGTAGATGCTCGTTTTATGCTTTTGTAATTCAGAAAAATATCAGAGTTGTGAGTCAACCACCTGCGAATACCGAGGCTGAGATAATGCAAAGCTGTTTTCCAACTGTAATTATGACAGAGCAAGCGCTCTGCAGCAGAAAAACGGGGGCACCACATAAAAAGCCTGGTGAAGACTTCAAATAAAAATAGACCTGAAAACGACAGGAGCTCTTTCAACTCTTCTAACATCTATCTTTCTTCAGACCGGCTCACCCAGCCCACTCTGTGAGCATTTCTTTTCTGACGAGTGTGTCAACACACAGACCAGCCCACATGTCTAGGACTGGGTGGGTGCTCAGCTTGCTGCAAACTCACCTGGTTTCACCCCCGCGTCGGCCTTTGGAGGACAATCGCTGTTAATCTCACGGACGTCTTTCCGTAGCACTATGTAGCTGCAAAACACAGATCAAGATGTGCATTTAAACGGCTTCCCGCAGACAGTAACGAGTGTTACTGAACTAATGTTCAGCTGTAAGAAACTACTATTAATGAAACCGAATTTTAAGCAGATCTCTGTTATAACAATGACAAAGAGGGAAGCAGCTGCCTTAAAGTAATCTTTGAATTAGACTCTAAGGAGGGGGAAACTAATCACAGTTTCTAAACAGCAGTAATGAATGCATTCAGACTCCCTCCTTACAGCATCTCTAAGAGCATCTGGGTAAAATGTTGGTGACTTGGCATAAAGATGAATCAGCAGAGTTGAAAGCTGCTGTTGTGTCTTTAAGCAGCTGAGCTATCCAACAGCTACATTTGTCATGAAGTTTAAACAGATTAAGTGCAGTATATACAGCTAAGTTTTACTAATTTGGCTTGCGGATGCTTGAAAACGACTGGGTCTGGGTAAGTCAATACAGTCCGTGTTCCTGACTGAAATGATTGAATGTTAACATACTACAGCTTACCAGCTTGCTAGCATTTGTTAATATCATACAAAATGTTGCACAGAAGCAAATGTAGTGTTCAAAGTACTCTACAAGAGAGACATTTCGACCTTATGATGTAACAGTAAGGAAGTATTAGAGGATCTGCAAAGTCAACAGATTTCATCCTCAGCAAACAGACATGAAGGCACCTGATAACCGGCACCGTATCACTTAAATGTCAGGCTGTGACAGTTACTGCTCCCATTCTGAGCTGCAGGTTTCAGTTTACCACACATTATAATCTAAGTGCTCCCAAAAAGAACGTGATTCAGCAAAAGTTAGGATATCCAGCATTACTAAAATTAAAATCTTTTCAAAGAATCAAATGTGGCGTTGCCCATATTTCTAGAAATGATCTTGTCTTTTTTCCCCTCTAATTCCTTCTGCTCTTCTGCTCTACGCAGCTACACTCTTTAAAATCCCCCCAAAGGTTTTTCTACAGGATCCAATTTAGGAGACACATTTGATCTGGCCACTGATTTAAGTTTTTTTTCCATCCTTTGCGAACTTGAGGGTGAACCAATTTATGCGCTGGCACATTTCATGACAAAGTATTGAGCATCTAACAAGACATTTAACCCCGAACCACAAATGTCAAGCTCATGGTGCAGCTAGATGAAAAATCAATGGATCATAAGTCAGTAAGATTCATCCACTGGGGGACCATCAGTGTCTGTATAAAATGTCATGGCTCTATTCATGCTTTTAAATGCGAGAGGGAGAGAGAGGGAGATTTCAGTCTGGACCAAAAAGTGCCAGCCCCAAAAGCCATGCAGATGGAATAATTTGTTTATCTTTTATAAATCAGATGCTGCATCACTTAATAATATTAACTTGTTTAATATTTAGCCGAGTACTGACATTTATAAACTAAACGGTCGTTTATAAGTCCCAATAATAACATTTTCACTGCTGTCCGCTATTAAAACATTTTTACAAAGTTTAGATTTTGCTTGTTGACTATCAGCTCATCAAATTGCTTAAGTTTAAAATGCATCAAGCAGTAATGTTTTGTGTCAATCCCAGCACAGACAAGTTTGTGAGGCAGTTAAACAATAAGTAACAGAAAAATCATCCATTTCAATCACCAAATCACCGTTTCAACCATTTCTACAGTAACTGAATGAGAATAACCATTTCCTTAAAAAAGAAGGGAAAAAGTTGTCCACTGCTCCTGTTTATGAAAGTGAAACGGTTATCAGCAAAACCAAACTCTGGCACTGTAAGTTAGATGTCACATGACTTATAGAAAGAAAGAAATGGAAGTGAGATTAATTTAGTGATAAAAAAAAGTGTTTAAAAAACAAACTTAAAAGCAGAATTTGAGCAAGCAGGACTAGAGTTCATGATGTGGTGGAGAGCTTATATCTTCTGTCATAAATGTACACAAACAACTCCTGAGATGCTTTGTGTTCTGTCAGAAATACAGTCACTGGTCAACAGTTTTATCCGTTTGTCCTGCTCCATTTAAGGCGAAATGTATTTGAGGGAAACAAAATTGAACATCTCATTTACACTACTATAGATTTCTCCAGCTTCTTACATGGACATTACTTGCATCCACCCCTGGATGCGTGGCACAAATTTAAATCAAATTGTTACAGAGCAGAGAGAAAAAAGGTGTGGCTCCTTGGTTAGAAAGGAAATGCTCCACAAGCATATAACTTCCAGTTCCTCTCTGATTTATCACCTCTTATCTTATCCCCCTCATCAGCTCTCCAACCTTCATCTGACTATTAGCCAAAGTACGTGCGCTAACACTTCCTATGCTGCAAATATCTTCTGCAGTAGATTAAGGGTCAGTCTGATGACATTCACAGGATATCTATTAAAGAATGCCCCAAGGCTGTTGTGTTATCACTGGCATTCAAACAAGCAGGGAAAATGTCTTGGAAACAGAGAATGAAGTGGTTTAATTTACATTAAGTGTGGGTCTGCAGCGCAACGCAAACACACAGGCCACATCAACAAAGCTGCAGCTTAGCACGGACTCATGAAACGACCCAATTCTCTATTTGCTGCAGTCAAAACAACCTGGCTGTATGGACCTAAGCAGAGGGGAGGCTACAGGGAAGCTGCACTGTTTTACCTCACCAGTAACCTGAAGCCTCGGGATAAAAAAAAAAACCACACACTTATGCTATTGTTCTCAGTCATCCGGGTCAGAGTAATCTCTTTGGATTACTCAAACAGCTCCTTTTGTCAATATACTATGTTTTTCTTGTCAAAAGGTTCCTGCAGTCATCCCATTACAACAGGGATCCCCACCTTTGGTCCTCAAGGCCTGTCCTGCACACTTTTCATGTTTGCCAGATGCAACAAACCTGATTCAAATGAATATGTCAATAGCAGACTTGTGCACTTGTCAGACACACAGGCCTTGAGAAACAGGACTGGGGGTATCTGGATTACAAGACTGAGTCTGTTTGATCATGAAGATGTTTACACTTTTGTGAAATGATGAGCTGACTGATTTACAGAAATTTCATCATAATGCAATACAAAAGTTGGATCATTTGTCAAGTAAATATATAGCGGTGGTTTTCGGACACCCCATGCAACTGGGAAATACCTAATCCGATCCCTTTTCTCTAAGCACACTTAAAACGAGGGCATTAGTATACAAAAAAAATCAAAAATAGAAATAAAGTAAAATAATATAGAAAGCACACAAAAAAAAAGATTAAAACAATAAATACATGGTCACATTACATGTTCAAAATAGTGGATTAGGAATCACTCTTAGCTCTTCAAATGCAATTTCTTTGGTGCAGTCACAGCATAAATACTAAACCGAACCTGAAAAGAGCCATTCAGACTTTTGTTAGAAAATAGTTGTGATTGTGTGGAATTCTAAGGGTGTCCGAAAACGTTTCTCAGTTTCAGATACGTACACCGTGATCCTGCTAATCAAGACACAGCCAAGCAAGGCAACAACTTGCATGTCATTGCCTTATAATTTAACTCATCACACAATAACAAATAATAAATATCTGAGGTGCTCTGATAAAAATGAGTGCAAACTGGTTTCATGCAAAGCTTTCTGTAGTTCATTATTGACTTACAATTTCCCATCCTTGAAAGAGCGGACAAAGATGTTGTCCTTCTTCACCGTCATGTCCTCGTGGCAGTCCGGGGAGATGACCTTGTTGCACAGACAAAAGACAGTCAAAAGGTCAGATGAGGATGAGCTGCATGTGTGTGTGAGATGGAAGGAGAACAAGTGCAGTGGAGTGTCACAACTATGACACAATCAGTCCCACTAAAGGACACAAGTTGATGATAAAACCGTCCGTTTCAGAAAACAAAGACAAACAAGCAGCCTAAGTGATGTGGAAGGAGTTCCTTCACTTCTGCCAGGGTCTAACCCAGAGGAGGCAGCACTGCATTTACGGAGATCTGGTTTCCACCCGGGCTGCACTCTCCGTATAAACCACACACACACACACACACACATACACACTTGCAGAGTGGATGCTTTTACTTGAACACAATGACTCATATGCTGCAAAGGTAAGCACCCAGCTCACGCATGCACAAACTCCTGCCTTCTGTCTTTTATTTAAGCAGGCACGTCGTTGTTGTGGCTGTGCATCATCTGTTGCACAAGTCATCTAGCAGCATATTACTCCACCCCTCCGCCATATGGCTACAGTGTAAACAATGACAGGCTACTGTCTAATTTCCCTCTCTGGTCTGTCGCAGGGAGGCAGTGTGGAGCTCAGCCAGCAGCCAGCCAAGAACAACAAATATGGGAGGCGGGGCTCTGCTGAGTACAGTTAAAAGGACAGCTTTCCCCACCCTCTCCTATTCCAACACTTGCACAGGAACCCGTTAGAATAAAAAAAGGCCTGTCACCTTTGCTCTGTGTTAAACAGTGGAAAGGGATGGAGAAGATAACCAACATGGAAAAGACTTGTCTATTTACATATTCCTCGAACAGATGCTCAGTCCTGATGCACAGCATGCCTCCTCATAAAATAAATCAGCCGGTTAGCGGCACCAACATGCATGTTGCACCACTTCATGGTGGCCGAATTCTGAAGCAATCCCATAATCCTGCTGAGTGCTGAGGTTACATAAGCAGGCATTTTGATGAAATGATACAATGCTGCGACTGTGCTGTTAGACCGGCAGCAGCAGAGAAAGCAGACGCAGAACTCACCAAGGCAGGATACCACGTAGTCTTCTTCTTGTCGCCGCTGCTGACCCCGTCCACGCACACCACTTTGCCGAACAAGTCCTCATTCTGCCTCTGATCGCTCTCCTCTTCCTCGCTGGAGGATGAAGACAACTCCTCCTCTTGACTGTGGGAGGAAAAGGGAGAAGTTTGAACATGTTTCTGAGCGTGTGCATGCTCACACCAACTGACCATCCAATCAGAAAAGTGCAGCAAACAGGTTCAGAGGGAAAACTGGATTTAAAAAACATCATTCGTTAACTTTAGCTACTCTATCAGGAAGATTGGCTGCTTCCCTTCATAGGATTATTGAAATGATTAATCTGTGCAGTCTGTCATCCTCCTAAAAATAGGCACAACTCCTCTCCTTTAAAATAATGCATGAAAAGACTAAAATAGTTTCTGGATGTACACAGAGCTGCGCCAGCCTCCACATGCTGCAAAGATATCAAAGTCATTCAAATATTTTCCTTTATCAAACAATATCTGGTTAATACTGAAAAGGTTGAAAAACTCATCTTTTAAACAAACATGAGTAAAGTTGCTGCATATAAAGAGAAAAGATGCTTTAAATGCTATTACACAGTATAAATAGGCCCGTCATGATAACAAATTTTGCTGTGCGATTAATCTTCTAAGAAATTATTGCGATAAACGATAATATTGTGATGCGTTATGATGTCATTTTGAGACGATTTTCACCTAATATAATGATCATTTTATAATAATAATGTAGGTACACCCCTTTCAAAGATCAATATTCTTTCTAAACAACTTTTTTATTGGAACTGGAAGAAATTTGAGATAAAGAAAAAAACAAATATGAGAGATAATGAGTCTCTGTAAACAAAACTATTAAACATGGGGCTCAGACAGGGAAACTACAAATTAGGACCTCTTTAACCAAAAAGGTAGCAACAAAAATAGACCCTGCTACACTTGTATCCTACGAGACCATGCGGTTGCAAGTAAGACACGAGTGGTCAGTCTAAAGAAAACAAGAGGGTCCAGGCAGAGAAGGAGAACAAATCAAAATTATTGCGTCCGGAAAACTAATTGCACTAATATTTTCTTACCTTGCCATTAACTGACTTATTGCTTATGGAGACAGGCTTAAGCATAAAAAGGTTGGAAAAACAAATGTGATACAGCATGCGTCCAAGTAAAAAGCAGATGATTAATCTCTGCCAATCATTTCTTTTAGCTGCCCCCCCCTCTGGCTAAAAAACATCAACAGTCTCTGCCTAACAACCCACAGCAGCAAACATCTAGGGCTTTTTTGTAGTCTAACAGTGTGACACAAAGCAGCACACAGCCCCACTGATGAGCCCACTCATTAGGATTAGTGTATGGACGAGCCGGCTCACTCTCTGCCAGCTGACACTCGCTGTGATGATCAGGCAGCGGCCAGTCCGGCGGCCAGCAGACAGACATCTCCACACATCCTATGTCCTCTTTTTATGCCACGCTAGGCCGCTCCGCACACAGCTCTGTGTACAAATACACAAAGCGGTGCCCGGAACGACTCGCATGCAGTAAATCAGTCGGGCTACTACTACGGCGACAATGACGGCGGCAGCTAAGCCGTGAATCAAAGTCATAAACAAAGCGCCGTAATTCCTAAATGAAGGAGAGACTGATTCGTTTAGGAAACTGTTTTCTCTGCATTAAATGACAGACTGCTGTGGCTGACAGGGATTTGAAGAAACTTCTACAATGTTAGCTTAGCACAAAGGATGGAAATGTGAGAAACCTTTAAAACTGTGGCTGTTTTAACCTCTTACGGCTTCTTCTTATTGTCTGGGAAACAGTTAAAACATACATGATGTGCGTTCATTCCCCTTATTTCAGTCTACAATCTATTGCAAGTACAACTCATACAAACAGACACAACACGTTTATGGTGTTAATGTGCAGCTGGGACCAGTCTAAGTCAATACTGCATCAATGTTTAGAGCAATATTGACTTTTCTGCAAGTTCAATTAGAAAGAAAAGCTATATAATAAGACTGTGGGGCTAAGTGTCCTCTTTATAAATGGAGAGGAGACACTATTACACCCAGAGCTAAATAAACCCTCAGCAGTTCCTTTTCCCTGATGAACGCTGCGCCGTCTCCCAGGAGCGGACACATCAGAGCATAAAACACCCACTGGAACATCTGAATCAAAGGAGGGGGAAAGGAAAGAGATAGGATCGAGCGGGTCCACGCCACGCTCGCGCTGTCTCTGCAGCACACATACAGTGGAGCCCGCGTGATTAAGGAGCTGGAGGAGGTGAGCGGGGTCTCCTCTTTCAGGCCTCCGGGGATCAGAAAGTGAGTCTTTCATTTCAAACGCTGTCAGCATAGCTGGGATGGCTGTTACTGACAGCAGATCGGACAGACAGAATAGCTCCATGACAGCATTACAGACCTCTGATGGTAAGTTTGAAAGGAGCCCTGCAAGATGTAGAGGTGAGGTACTCACATCGGGTTCGATCGTCGGCCCCGGTTGCCCTTTTTGCCAATGACGGGGGTGCCGAAGTGCTCAGGATTGGTCAGAGGGAGCCTGTCGAGAGTCTGAAAGTGACAACAAACAATCCAAGAAAAGGTTCAGTGGCTCAGCGTAGTTTTGTGACTTTTTTCCTGGGGTTATTTCTAGGGGCAGGAAAATTTAATCGAAATATGGAATTTTGGGGATTTTTTTTTTTTTTACAATTTAACATTTTTATTGTATTTTTTTAAAAATCGAATATCATGATTTTTTTTCTCCATAATTTTAAAATCAATTTTTTGTTTTCAAATAATACACAATTTATTTATTTTTTAAATTTTTATTATTATTATTATTATTTCTACTTGTCTTGTCGGGTATTATAGCAGATGAATGTTGGTCTGGCTACTGTGTTTTTTTTTCCTAATTAAAATAATAAAAACAAAACAGCTAGCAAAAAAAATTTATGATATTTTTTGCTTTTCTCCACAAAAATCTAGAATATCCAAGAATCACAAGAATTTAAACTTAAATTTAAACCTGAGCCCAAAAAATCAGGAGAAAATCATATCATTATTTCCCCATTAAACTGTGTTATTGGGACCATTCCTGAGCATCATTTAATACATTTTGGTTCCCTACGGAGCAGAGACATGAAGGATTTATAAAACTGCCGGACAGCACAAAACTTGCCTCGCTTTCCGCAAAGTGACGCGCTCCTTTCAGGCAGAGAGAGGAACGCCTCAGGGTCTTCTCATCACCATCGTCAAACACTACAAAGATGAGAGGCAGAACCGTTACACCGCTGCATGTAGGCCAGGACTCCACCAACACACACAAAAACACTTTTACAGGACAAAATAAAAACAATTTTAGCTCCAAAATGTCTTCAGTCACATTATAAGGACATGATTTTAGTTTCCCACGATTCTAGCATAACTGGCTACAACACAGAGGGGGAACATTAGAGGAAACTATAACCAAAACTCATCTTCGTTCTGCATCCACGTCCCCTGCAGAAGCTCGTTGGAGAAAGAGTAGGAGTGTTAGAGATAGGAGGAAGATGAGGAGACTGCCTGTCGACTTACCAACTGTATATATACTAGCATCAGTCAGCTTATTAATCGTGGCCTCCTGGTAAACTCCATCCTGATTCTTCACCTCCACAACAACCCCCACCTGCATAACAGACACACCGCTGTTATTTGGCGCGACAGCAGGCTAATTATCATCATCTTCTTCTAATGACAGCTTTTGGAATAATGAAACACACAGATACAGAGCTACTGCCTCACTCCCGTCTTGTTACCAGGAGAGGATTAGCATTGACAGTGAAGCTTTAAATGTGATTTAAAGTTCATAAAAATCTGGACTGATTACTAGTAGACCCAAACCAAAGGTAAAACTCCAAACAAATGTTGACTTTGTGAAAAGGTTAATAAATAACTTGATTGACTGGGCGTCTTCTCTCCATCATGTCTTACCTTTAGAGGCCCTTTGATGTTTTCATCGTGGACCTCGGCTGTTGACAGATCTGATTTAAAGGTCACCTGGGAAAGCGGGAGGCAATGGCAAAGGAGAATTAGTAATGAGAATAATTACCTAATGACCTGACCGGGCCACTTCACATCACCTCATTCACAGAGGCAGCAGCTTCCTGCGCATGCTGCCGGACGTTCACGCAGCAATCAGCAGCTTTTATACGACAAACTGGACAGAACACGTGGTGCGGCTACACGAGCAACTCGTGGGTGAATATTTAGCGCTATGACTCATGAGGTTGTGTTTAGTGGCTGACCCCTCTAGTAGCAACTGTGCTGCAACTGCTGACGCCAACTGTTGTGGTTTTCTGATATGTGCGGCGATTATTAGGGCCACACTGACCACCACACCTCCCCCTTCCTCCGCCAATGCATCTTTCCAAAGTGAGCCAAAGCGGATGATAATATGATCATGCTGAGCTAATCCTGCTTCTGCATGGCAGTCTGGCATGGCTGTGTGATAGCTGAGACCGAAAGACACAAACACACACACAAATACAAACTTAGAGCCATTTACTGTCTGATCATTTCCAAAGAGTATGTGTGAAACGTTTTGAAGCAGCCAGAAACACATGATCGATACAGAGTCAGCGCAGGGCTCGCTCTTTGGTCCCCTTCTGTTCGGCATTTACATGCTACCTCTCTGCCAGCTCATTCACAACCATTATGTAAATGATCATTTTTATGCTGATAACATTCAGTTGTGCATGCCGTCCCAGCAGCCTCACAGCTCGTTGTTCTGACATTAAATCCTTGATCTGCTTTTAAATTCAATGATGAAAACTCATTTTGTTTTTTTTCCATTCACTGGTTTATAGTCTTGGTAAATCTTTTCTTTCTTTTCTACATCCGCAAGGAGACAACAGTGATGCGTTTACATGCCATCAATATTCTGGTTTCTGAAACTTTTAGAATTGTTTTAAGTTATAGGCTCAAAAGCGGTCTGGAATTCAACTTGTTGAGCTAATTTTGTGTTTACATTATTAAAATTAGACAAAAGGATCAGATATTTTTGTTATGTGGATGGCAATGCTCAAAGGTTTTCATTCATATTTTCAGAAAACTAGCTTGTGTAGTTTTTCATAAAACAAAATTGGTACATTGAAGATTTAAGCTGTCAAGTCAATTGTAAAGAAAAGTCGGTATTGGCAAAAATCGGTATCGGCAGGTCAGATATTTTAAAGATCGGTGATTAGTCAGAAAACTGCATTCGGTGCACCCTTAATACTTATCCATGCTTTATGTTTCCACCAGAGCCTCCTACACACTTTAGATGAAGGGTGAGTGGACCGTTCAGCCCCTAAAATAGTGTCATAAAAATTGAGATTTCATAAATAAAATAATAATAAATTTAAAAAAAATATATATATGGTGTGATATTTTTGCCATATCACCCACCCCTATCTCAAACAGAGTTACTTGATTTCATTTCTTTGCTGCTTTAATTATTCTTTTTATTAGTTTTATTTCCACGCCTGCAAAATGCTCACCAGCATGCTTTTTTGTGTCGGTGTGGAAATTATTTTTGAGAGTATGTGCACATAAAACAGCAACATATTGGACGTGGCTTACTGAATTCAATTTTCTGATTTGGGTTCAGAATCAACCACCACAAAAAGGGGAGGAAATAAAGACCCCCTATCAGAAAACATCCCTGCAGGTAACAAATTCAGACAATGAGATAGAAACAGTTTCAAATATAATAGCAATCAAAATCTGACTGTGAAGGTAGAGTCAAGGCAACGAATAAAAGAAATATGTACCATGAAATGCTATTGAGTTGTCAGGTCATAAAATAAAGAGGGAGAGAAAGGAGGAAAAAAAGCTTTCTGAGGCAGCACTTCATCAGTTACTGAGATTATAATGTTCCTGGTGAAACAAAGGAATCTGTGGCTTCATAGGGACAAGCAGGAGGCTCTCAGGCAGAGGCAGGACGACTACAGACGTCCAAAGCTTCAGACAGTGTCAACAACTGATCAGGATGACTGATGAAAAAGCAAGGCACTTGTTTCTGTCAACATACAGTGAACTCTGATCATGATTTATTCAAGATAATTCAGCTGCAGAGGTGCTGTGAGGCTTTCATCCATTAGCACCGACAGGCTACGACCCCCATCTAACTACAAGCATCACCTGTATGTGTTAAAATTCAGAAAAAACCTGCACTTATTCTGCTTGTTTCACTTATTTTCATCATTATATTAGCGCCACGGTTTTTACAAATGTACTCATTCGCACTGAGATGACAGAGGTAGCAAGCATTTTTAGTTCAACGCAATTCCATTAAAAGTTGTGTAAAATGTAAATGACAACAGAAGCAGTGCTTTGAAAATCTCATCAAAATTTTTATTTTAGTAACAACAGAACATCAACATATCAGATGTTGAAATTGAGACATTTTTTCATTTCATGGAAAATATGAAAAGTGGGGATGTTGAACTGAAAAGTTTGTGGACGGCTCGTAGGAAATAACATCCTCATTGTTTACATGTTTACAAAGCTCAACATATTCAGAATGACTTTTAATTTAATTAATCATAATTACAATTAAAAAGGTGTTCCTAATTATCTGAAAAAAGTGGCAATGGCCAGGTTACATTGTGTTTTTTAATTCCGAATTAATTAATTCGGAATTAAAATCTTCTCCCTCGGGTTTACAAGGAAATATTAATTCCAAACAAGGGTTTACATGGACAGCCCGTCTTCTTAATTCCGCTTTAAAGCCAGGGGTTGGGAAGGGCTCTGATTGGTTGGATGGCAGGGATGACGTAACGTATGTACGTCTACCGGAAGTTGAAAACCGCCTCGTTTCTTTCCAACAACAGAAGAAAGCGTCGTAATAAGAGCCATTTTGCTTGATTTAGGTTCTGGTTGTGAAGCAGCAGATATCCGCTAGCATGCCACGTCACTTTCACCTGAACAGACTCGCTTTGAGCCTGTTTGCTTCGGACGGGATGCACTGTGTATGGTCGCCATGGCGACAGGACGAGGGGGCGAGCATGCG
>JAVQJG010067650.1:0-22403 GCA_036024015.1 Craterocephalus amniculus | reverse complement strand
ATCTTCTGTGTTTCCTGATTTGTTCGGAAGTGACGTAATCACGCTAGAGCCCGCTGTTGAGCTGACGTTTACGTCAAGCTAGCGGACGATACGCCGGAAGTAAGGTGAACTCGACTCTTTTTGGGACAACTATCAGTTTGAAAATCAATAACGTCTCATTTAAAGACTTAAATATTGATTTAATCACAAATTCTATGTATAATTTTTCAAATATTGGTTTGATGAGAGCACTACTCTTATCAAACAAATATTTGTGTTATAAGTAAATAATAATATTAATGATCGGAGTTTAGCCATGAAAATCTGGACCGGAAGTCCCTCTTTGTTTTATGTAACTTGGTCTTACATGACAGTTTGGACCACTGACTCAGTTTACTTACAGTTAGGTCTGGTGGTACAGATCTCAGCCCAGATAAACAACCTTGCAGTTGTGTACACGGACTGACAATGCTGTCCTACATCGTTGGCGTGAGTATGCCTTCATTTCACGTTGTGCCACTCGGTTTTTACTCGAGCTAATTCCACATCGGTAATGCAAGCTAACATGAGACGTTTTCCAAACCAAGTGCAGACACACCGGGCCTGCCCACAGGAATTGCGTGACTCATTTCCACCGTTAAGGATTAAACAAAATGACTTTTAGCCGGACAACGCCCCGCAGAGGTCTCAAACGGTCGGTAGCTAATGCTAAACTGGTGGTCTGAGTGCTTCTCCTGCTTTTGACCTTCATCTCGTAGCTGATCCGTGGCGGCTTTGACAGCATCATCAACCTCATCTTCAGACTTTTCTTCTCCAAAAGGAGACCTGCCATCACTTTAGAGGACCCCAACATTAAATACGCCCTCCGGCTGATTGACAAACAGGTAATCAGGGTTCTGCCTGCAAATCCAGCTGATGCGTTCACGTACCTCCATGTTTTTGTGACTCCTGTGTTTCTGCTTCAGATTGTCAGTCATGACACGAGGAAGTTCCGCTTTGCACTGCCTTCGGCTGATCACATCCTGGGTCTGCCCATTGGTCAGTATGTCCACTCAGACACGGCTCATGGCAACTAAATGGCTAAAATATTTCATTCCTTCATTTATGAGTATGTTTGTTTACTTTCTTCAGTTTACCTTTTGTTTCTTAGCTGAGCCGGTTTCTCTTTGTTATCCTTTTCAGGACAGCACATCTATTTGTCTGCAAAAGTCGATGGAAAGTTGGTTGTCCGTCCCTACACGCCGGTGTCCAGCGACGATGACAAAGGCTACGTGGACCTGGTGGTGAAGGTAAAGAGCTGGAGTCGGGTTTTCTCTGTGCATTAACTGTTGTTAATTGTTTTAAAGTTTTATTGCTTTGTGTTCCCAGGTTTACTTTAAAGGTGTGAATCCGAAATTCCCAGAGGGTGGGAAGATGAGTCAGTACCTGGAGAGCCTCAAGATTGGGGAAACCATTGACTTCAGAGGACCCAGCGGGCTTCTTGTTTACAAAGGCAAAGGTGAGCAGGGCTCCGGAGAGGTGTGGTTATTAGTCAGCGCGGTTTGTTCACTGAGCATCTTTCTCTGCAGGTGTTTTCGCCATTCAGCCGGATAAAAAATCCCCAGCTGAGACCAAGACGGCCAAACATGTGGGTATGATCGCTGGAGGGACAGGTGAGGGAAACTTCGCCATTAAAATCCGATACAGCCTCACATGTTCATGCTTCTTGTTCTCTGCATTTAATTTGATTAAAGATAAATAATTGAAAACATAGAAAATATTTATCAGACCATTGTGTTTTCTTAAAGACAGATGATTAGTGTGACGTAGAAGTATTTTTGTTGTCCTGTGTGGGCACCTGACCTGGTGTAGTGTCGATTTTTAGGGATGACAAGAGTTTTCTGTCCCTAATGTCTGAGTATAGTTTCTGCTACAGCCTTAAAATCATACTTACATTTCTTACAGCCGAGACACAGAAGGGGCAAGAGTTAAAAAGGCTAATGTTGCACATTTCTACTGTTCCACGAGGTGCAGCAACACAGAACTAAAAAGCTTGAAAAGCTTTTTAAAAAAACGTGAAAATAATTTTTGATCTGTTATTTAAAACGCATTAAACGCAGCAGTTTGAATGCATCATGTCTGATGTGCTTGGGTTCATCTGCTGCCTCATCGCCCACTGAGTCAGTGACTACGTGTTGATTTATGCATGCAAAATTCCAGATTTCTGGGAAAGTGTGTCTGTTGGAGTTAAATGTTTTTTATATTTATAGCATTTAGTTAACGCATCAGCCAGTGGGGGGCGCTGTTTGTCTAAGTAGAAACCTGAAACTACACGTCTCATTTTAAACCACAAATGTTTAATTGTCCTTTTAATCTGAGAAAAGCTGGTTGTTCACATGCGAGCTGCTCGTTCCAGGGATCACTCCGATGCTGCAGCTCATCACAGCGGTGACCAAAGACCCTCAGGACCAAACGGTGTGTCACCTGCTGTTCGCCAACCAGGTGAGCCTCCTGAGCCGCAGCACACAGACGGTAGCGCCATCAGAGCCAAAGCTCTTCATTCTGCTTGTTTTCAGACGGAGAAGGACATTTTACTGCGGGAGGAGTTGGAGGAAATCCAGGTCAACCATCCCGACCGCTTTAAGCTGTGGTTCACTGTGGACAGAGCGCCTGAAAGTAAGTCTGAGAGAACATACTTTATACGTTCTTATGTGAAAAAATTAAGTATATTTATTAATTTCATAGCTTCACTATATTTATTTGAATTATATCATTTTTCAGAATATAAATTCTTCTGAACTAATTGTCTTTTGTGATGAGATGCTGCTTACCAAATTCATGTTTCTTTGACATAAACCCGTGATACCTGAAATTATTTCAATTTCCACAGAAAACTAAGCAAATACAGTAAAAGGGAGAAAATTAAAAAGGAATGAAATATACACATTAAATGTTTAATACATAAGTATATAATAATAAAATTTACATATAAATATGAAATACTTTTAGAAAATTTAATGAAAAAGAGCTGCCCAATTCGTCACAAATTAGGCATCAACAACTCTGTAATGTTTCATGATTTAAATTCAAAGATAGAAAAAAAGACTTAACTTGACTTGTTTCTCCTCTTAATTTAGCTTTGTTATAAAATTACTTTTAACTAAACATTAGTAAAACAGTAAACTGGGGGAAAATTTACATTTCATTCATAATCTCTAGTATGAAAAAGGGATGTGAGGGGGGTGAGACATACATATCTGATTTACAGCTTTAATAATTCTTAATAATTATATCATATATATCATAATAATTATATTATAATTATATATTAGTTTTTAACATGTTTAAATGACTGTTGAAGCATTTTTATTCTAGTCGGGACTTTCAGAGTGTCATGTGACTGGATCAGTGTTTCCTGTAAATCATTTGTTTCTTCATCTCCGTTTTTTTACCAGCAGGTTTCACAGTAAATAGGTGAAACGTTCCTTCTGGGTGATCTGAGGATAAATATATTACTAGATAACAGTCACTTGCAGTTTGATTGTAAAGGGAATATTTCATGAAATTTATGTAAAAATATCTGATTTCTGTTTAAAATGTTGCCAACCTGCTGCTTGTGGTCAAAGCAGAAAAAATATCCCTGAAACCCTTTGAACAGTTTGTGCATCGTATCATTACTCAGGACTGAATGCTTGTTCTAAAAATATGTCGGCTTACCAAGCAGAGATATTTAACACGTTTACCTCGCTGACGCCTGAATTAGTTTCAGCTCGGTGTAGGAAGATGGAGACCTCGCTGGATAAATGAGCTGATTAGAGGGCTGTCGTTTGTTGTTTTGGAGAACCGTACAGCTTTCCAGCGTGCTTAGCTCTGACACAGATTGGGGGGCTGGTTTGGATCATCTGTCTGTGTCCAGGATGATAAATAAATAAGAAATCCCTCCAGACTCCACCTCTCCAGTCTTAGAAGCTTTTCTTTAACTCCTTGTCTTCTTCGACTCGTGTGTTTCAGACTGGGAGTATAGCAAGGGCTTCATCAACGAAGACATGGTGAGGGAGCACCTGCCGCCTCCGGGCGACGACACCCTCATCCTCATGTGCGGGCCCCCCCCCATGATCCAGTTCGCCTGCAACCCCAACCTGGATAAAATCGCTCACTCCAACAGCCGCAGGTTCACCTTCTAGACGTGCGTCCGTGCGGAGGAGGAGTTTGGCGTTTGGGCCCTCCCGGTGTTCTCGTCTCGCCCTGAAACCGTTAAAGCAAGCGGGGATCGCACAGCCAATATAGTGATGTAAAGCTTTCACGGTGATATTTATCTGCATCGCGGCCGCAGCCATGACCAACTCAGGATGGAGAGGTCGGAGGTCGTCAGAGGGGTCGTGGTCGCGACCCGGCAGGCGCTTCGGTTCGGAGCGGAGGTCGTCTTCTGAGTGCCTTAACACCTGCCAGCTTTGTTCTTATCGTCACGCATGTTCATTATGACCACGCTTCCTCACCGCTGCTCAATGTCGCCGTTTGTATCTGTTCCTGACGTGGAGATTATCCTGCAGGTCTGATTGTTTGGTATTAAACTTATACATGCTGTATGGTCATGTCTCCATGGTAACTCCATTGTGAACCTTATTACGGCAGAAGAAAGGAACGAGTTTATTCATTTTTATTACCAAAAACAATTAAAAACAGAATACAACCACAATGAATATTCTGAAGATTTGGTTTTCTCTTTGTGAGCTGACAGAGTTAGCGTAGCATAGACGTACCACAGCTCGCCTTCACGTCATACTTGCTTCAAGATGAACGGTGGAAGAAGCCGTTTCTGGTCCTCATGCTAAGCTAATCGGCGCTCTGCGCGCTGTGATCTTCAAACTCTGCAGAGTCGGTGCTGGATAACAGGATGCACAGCAAAGACACTGCAAACCTGCTAACTCCTGCAGCAGGATGCCAGTAGGAGAAACTGGGAACTAATTCTTGAATAATAAAATAATTGCAGAAAAGTCCAGTCTGAGTTCATGCAGAATGTTTCTGAGAGGTCTAATAAATACAGAAATGGCCGGCCGGAGGAGGAGGATGAAGCTCAGTTGAAGTAATTTGCAGCTTCTGTTCTTCCATCCGGAGGGGAAGCGGAGATCTCCGGGAAGAGCTGGTCGTCCTTCAGCATGCTCTGCAACACACAGAGGAGGAGTCAGAGAGGTGATGAGCGTTACCGTGGTGATGCAGCTGGTCCACCGCTCACCGTCAGGTTGTTGATCCCCTCGGAGAACGCCCCGATCTGTCGCACCGTTCCCTCCGAGTCCTCCATCTGCACACACGGTTCAGTGGTCAGACACCGCGGGCGACTGTGGCCGTCACCGCGGCGACGGGTCGGTACCTGCTCCAGCTGCTCGAAGGCATCCTCGTAGATCCGGGCGCTCCTCTGGAAGCTGCTGTTTTGGGGCATTTCCACGTTCATGGGGCAGACGTACTCCACGCCGTCGTCATGGCGTTTCCTCCTCAGAGAGCCGATGCCGCCGAACGACAGACGTCTGGGCTGCAGGGAAGGGAACGGTTCAAACAGCTGGAACGGGACCAACATCTGGAGCTGCGTTATTATTACAACATGAAGTTTTAGCTGCAAGTTTGATTCATTTCCGTCCTGTGATACTAACATGAGACGACATGAGAATCTGATCCACATAAACACAGGATGCATTAAATCTATAAGGAAGAAATCAGTCGGGAAGTTTGACTTCTGTTGTGTTTGCTTGTTTGTTTCATGTGAGCGTATTTATTTACCGGCTCTGTGAACCCAGATGGAAACTAAATCTATGGCTAAATCTGCTACGAAGCAGCTCGTCTCCTCTGAGACTGACTCTGTGAATCTCCCCGACAAACGAACATAAATGAAACTTGCAGCAGAACCTCCAGCTGGACTTGGGAAGCTTTTCCTCGTTCGCATTATAAAAATGCTTTTGAAGTGGAGGAATCCTGAAAAAGCATCCAGCTCGCCTTGACTTCTGGCCGAATTTCTGCTGTTTGACTCATGAGCAGTGGAATTAAAACGATATCTGGAATTAGACAAGCTTTCTGCTACAAACTGTTGCACATGGAAGACTGAGAGACGTGCACCTCACACTGAAATTTCCATCCATATGAAGCACCATCCCTTCACGCTGAAAGCCACGCCTGACAACTTTTCATTTTAATGTCAAGTTAGTTAAACATTAACCTGTTTGTACCAGGAACTGAACAGCTGCTGGTTATCCTGCAGAAATGGCAGAAACTCTTTAGTCCTGGTGTATGACCCCGCTCTCTGCAGCTGTCACAGCCACATGTCAACTCTTACGTCTCAAATCAAAGCGGTACCTTGACCCTGGCGGTGGCGGTGAGGACGCTGTAGTCGGGGTTTTCCAGGCAGTCCTGTTTGAGCCGCTGCGCCTCGGCGCCGACCAGCAGGTGGAAGTGTGTGGCCAGGTGGCGCCTCAGCAGCGTTTTGTTGGGAGGGATGTTGAGCAGGAGCGCAAGAGCCTCCACGTTGAAGCGAGGCTCCAGCACCTGCAGGGAAACACAGAAGTCAGCGACAGGATCTCACACACTGCACATCCACACACCCCTCCCTCTTCACCATCAGCCCCCCGTGAACGCCGCTGCCCCGCAGGTTGGGGGCGTACTCGGCCAGATCCACGGAGCGCAGCCACTCCATCACTCTGTGGTTGGTCCACTGGGAGATCTCCGCCGGCGTGATGTTGCTCTGCTCACAGCAAACAGGACAATGTGGGAAAGTCCGGCTTTTAAATCAAAGGTGTGTGTCGTGAATCGTTGGATACCTCGTCTGAGGGTCGCCGCCGGAGGCAGCTGGGGTCATAGAAGTTCAGACGCAGGACTTGAATGGCCCTCTTGATGCTGAGGTGATGGAGGACACTACCGACTTTCAGGGACAGCAGGTCCTCCTGGCAAACGGGTTCAGAGTGGGTCACTCCGCATTTTCTTTTTTTAAATGATAAAATGTAGCAGCTCAAGCGTTTAACCCCTTGAGGCTGAGATGATGTAAAATAAACAGATCTAGCTCCATAAAGTCCGGCCAAAGAAGAAGCAACAGATCAGCAGTGAGCAGCTTTTTTTCTTCCCAGCATCTTCCTGTAAAGTCTTTGCTTTCAGGAGAAAAAATACTGGCTTTCAAACAAACACACAACAGAAACTATTTACATATTTATGGTTTGTCCACATTTCCAGTAACTTCTGCTGCTGTTTACCTCCCATCCTCACTAAACCAGCTCCGCTGGGGGGTGGGGGTGGGGTCTAGCATAGTTTTAAGGGTTGGAGTTCTCACCACGGTCATGTAGTGCAGCATCCGCCCGTCGACTCGAGCTTCATCAAAGCTGCTTTTGTACTGGGGGAGGCCGATGTCGTCCAGCCATCCTGAAAACAACGGTCACCAATGAGAGCGTGGCAGAAACCCACATCTGACACGAGAGAAGCAGACACTCACTGGTCACCCAGTTATGGTCCAGTTTGCCCTTCAGGTCGTCGTCCTCCGAGCCGAGAGCCTGCAGAGCGAGCTGCAGCTTCTTCCTGTGCAGATGCTGCTTCATGCCCAGCTCCTGAGGACGACAGCAGAGTTTCAGAAGAGTGCTGCTTCCTGACACCGCTGTTTAAAACCAGTAAAACCAGCTTCACTCTGGCTCTGACTGGAATACAAATTTCATTCTCCACATTAACCCACCAGGTTCCCGGCTTTGAGCAGCTCCTACCTTCTCCAGGTCATGCTGTGATGCCTGCAGCAGCGTTTGGCCGGACTTGATCCAGTTTTGGCCCAGAGCAACGTAAAAGCCGAGGCCCTGCTCATGCAGCCAAACGCAAACCTCATCTTTACTCCACCGAGAGAAAGGGACGTCCCCAGCACTGAAACGGCACAGAGGTGTGTATTTTAAAAGATCGTCCTTAGAAATGCAAAATAACTCATTTTTTGTGTATTTGATTCATTAGAAACAGCAGCATCATGCGATCAGACTGGCATTTAAAGAGTTTAAATTATTTATAGTTTTAATTTGGCCTGAATCTGTAGATTATGAATCTGTTAACAGTGATCAGGACTTTTCTGTCCTCAGTAAACTTGTCTTCGGTTTCCTGTTGACCTTCAAGAAAAATTTTAAGTCAACATGTCTAATTTTTTCAGAGAAAAGATTTCATACCAAAAATCATCCCACATGTAACACAACCAAAAAACTAGCAAAACTGATGAGAAAGGACCAAAAAGTCCCAGATTGTGAGCATCCAGCTTAAAGTGGAAGCGACTTGACTTTACGTGAGAATCAGCAGACACGTTTACGTCCTGCACACATTTCTGTGATAAACATTAAATATTCATGAGCTTCATTGTTGTTTTGTTACTGGGCTTTTAAAAACACCAACTTGTGTTTTGGTTCCCGTGACCAGCCGAGCCGGGGGCCGGCGGTGGCTCTGACTCCACCCCTCCTGAACTCCATCTCCGCTGCATCGTCCATGTTAAAGGAGGTGGAGTGGCTCCTCTTTAGCCTGCCGAAGCAAAGCGTGGTCAGACACGTGTTCGCCAGACAATCGTTCATTCTTAGACAAAGCCCCACCTGCCGAAAAATCGCAGGAACCCTTTAGACTTCTTCTTGGTTCCTGGAGAAGACGGCAGCGGAGTTGCACTCTGGGACTTCTGTGGAGAAACGCCGGCCAAGTCCAGGTGCTCGGTGCCTTTACGCTCCGTCTCAGCTGTAGGAAAAATCCCATTCACTTCACAGAGCCATGATATAAACGTGTCTATATTCAGAGTAGCAGTCTCACCCAGGTTTGGGGCGCTGGCCGTCTGTTTGCCTCCACGCAGCTTAAAGAAGCCGCGGCCGAACGAGGCGCGAGCCTTCTTTCCACCAAAGACTCCTTCACTTGAGTTTCCTTTGTTAGAGGCGGAAGCAGCTTTAGTTTTCGCCTGTGAAGAGAAATCCAGGAGAAAAAGTGGCCTCAGATGGGGGAGAAAATGTAACTGCAGCATTTATCCACAAGGTGTCAGAGCAGGACTGAGACATGAGTCCACGAGTCAGAGAGTAGGCTGCATATGTAACTGAACCGCCTTCATTCACTAACCTGCTCTGAGCTGCTCGGCCGGGGATCCGTCAAAGAGCTGAAATAAAAACAAGAAAAACTCAATTTCAATTCAGATAGTGGTTAAAAATCTATTAAAACGTAGGATGCAGGCACATTCACAGAATTTCACTACAACATGACGTTATAATTTCCTGTAGAATAAAAATATTCCCCTAAACCAGGGCTGGAAATTCACATCTTAGTTCAGAGCACATTCAGCCCAATCCGGCCTCCAGTGGGCCGGGCCAGTAAGAAATAATAACCTAGAGATAAAACAGGTATGTCGTCATGATCTTTATATTCAATAAACAAATCTTTCATATCATATAAAGAACCTGTAATTTCTGGAGAAAAATAAGTCAAGTTTCGCCTCAGTTGCACACCATCAGACATGTCTTCCAGGTTGTCTCTGCTTGCTGGTTTCACTTCCATCGTCTGTGACACATTACAGCCTAAAAGTTCAGCGTGAACTCCTCATGGATACACGTCGGGTCGGATGCAGCTAATATTGTTTGGTACTTTACAACTTTACTGTGGTTTGGTCTGATAAAAGTGAGTGGATTCTCTAAATACAACCATTTCATTTTACTCCAAATGGACCAAAACTCCTAAAACTGTCATCATACTGCAGTAAAGACGATGTGAAACTGGTGATTCACACTTTTTTGAGGAGCGAGCAACAAGCAATCATAGCATTTCTGTCCTGATCGCTCCAGGTTTCCTCAACATGAGTCATGATGACAGTAAACTGTGTAGAAAAACTAAGTAGAGTTGGGTGTGAGGCTGAAAGGCTGATTCTGCTTCCATGATGACTGCGATGGTTTGAGACAGGTCAAAGGTGAGAGCTTCAGTCTGCTTGTATGTGGTGCTGAACTGTATCACTGTGACTCATTCCCGTCTGAAACGAGTGAAAATAAACAAATAAATAATCACAAGTGTTGTTTTACCTCTGTGCTGCCTGCAGCTGCCGTTCCTGGTCCAGTTCATTCATCTCAGAAAGCACAGCAATACAGGGGATGGACTGAGACGACAGACAGCAGGGGATTAGCTGGACATGTTGTCCTAACAGCAGAACATTTACTAAGAACCCAGCCGAGGCTCGGAAATGCTTTCTCCCAGGAATTCAGAGAGGGAGGCTGCGGCCTGGGACTCATCCTGTCAGAGGCTGTGTTTACCTCGCCGGAGCTCCTTCCTGCCTCGCCGTCCAGCTCCAGGGTGACCTGATCCACCTCCATGGAAACAGAAACCGGGGAATCATCGGGGATATCATCGTAGTCGTCCTCCTTCAGCTTCTCTGAGAGAGGACGGCACAGACGGTCACAAAGTCTGCAAAAACTTTCACACAAAAGTTTCTGAAAACATTTTGATTTCATGGTAAAAACTACAAATATCAGTTTTGAACTCTTCCAGTGACGGAAAAGTTCACTTTTATATGAAGTAAATCAGAAAAACATCCTGAGTTAGGAAGTTGAGTCCAGCCCTCTGACCTTTGACCAGTTCCTGGATTTTCTTGCACTTCATCAGCGACTCCTCCAGCTCTTTAATCCTCCTTTCCTGAAGATAAACACAAACTGAGTCACGACGGGTGCAGCAGGTCGGAGCTGCCGCCATGTTGGCCACCGCCTCCGTACCTTCTCATCGTTCTCTGACGTTACCCACTCCAGCTCCCTCTTCATCGTCAACATTTCTGTATCTGGGAGAGGAAAAACAAACAAAGATGAATGTAGAAGTTTCAAAGGTTTGTCGAATCGCTGCATCGTGACTCAGGTGCTGTTTCAGATTAAACGGAAAGCAAAATGAAAAACAAACGTAACCTCATGTCATATCGTTCACTCATCATGGAGCTGTGAGATGAGCCCACCGGGAGCGATACTTATAAAACTTATAGCCTCAGGACTGAGTCTGATTGTTGCTATGACAACAGCCTCTCCTCCCACAGACACAAAGGTTAGGTTTTCAGCAGACCTCATGCTCTGTGCACCCATCAAATTAACAGCCTCTGTTTGAAAACCAAAGCTCATATAAAAAGTCTTTAACGGGGGGCAGAAGGAGGGCCTCCTGGACACAAAGATGCCATTTCTATCATTCTGCTGACTTCTCTGTAGCACATCCCTCTCCTAAAACCTGGATCAATAATGAATGGAAGCCAATGAAGCCGTTGATAGGTGAACTCTGAAGGTCTGTCAAAACGTTGTTTACACTGGGAGAGTGAGGAGACAAATGTTTACGTTATGATGTATGGTTTGTACAGAAAAGACTGGGAGTGTTAAAGAAGCTTGTCTGAGAAATTATCTGAATAATTCAGACGGAAAACTCATCACTGATGAGTAGACTGTGGCAAATCTTTCAAATGTCATTAAAGTTAAACTGCGAGTCTTTCAAAACCACATAAAACCAAAGTATGTGCCAGTATTTTCCTCCGGAAAATACTGGCACATACCCGGTGGGCTCATCTAACAGCTCCATGATAAGTGAACGATATGACATGAGGTTACGTTTGTTTTTCATTTTGCTTTCCGTTTTCCGGAGGAAAATACTGGCACATACTTTGAAACACAATCAGTGTGTTTCAGTGCCAGCTAGTTATGCAGTTACAGTGCCTAGTTTTTCATCTTAGTTATTTACGCTGCTATTCACCTCCCATCCTCACAAAACCAACTCCATGTCAGCTGGTTTCGGGTTTATTCCAGCCATGGAGGCCTTTTTTTTACCCTTTCAGATCACAGATCTTTCTGCTCACTTGTTGACTTCATCATCATTTCCGTGACAAAGAGGTCTCTTAGCTTAATAGAGATCCTTTATTTGATGAAAATAGAAATAGTGCCGTTACATTGGAACGCTCATCGTGGATTTAGCATATAAGCTACACGCTACACGTTGTGCTGGATAGTAAACTTCCTGGGCAGCATATAAATGCTGGGAAACCTCTGTAGGTCATCCCATCCCAGTTCACCCACAGAGTTGCACTGCACGGTTTCTGGGACACTGCTGATGATGTGAGAGGTGGCACTGGGGGGCGCCAAAGATCCAGTGGAGTTTTAAGGGTTATTCCCTTCACTAGTTTTTAAACATCTCTCTGCTCTTATGTTTGAACCTGTTCAGGTGTCTGTAGCTTCTGTGAGCATGGAGAGGAGGATTAATTCCATCAATAGATAAAGGAGGTAAAATACAGCTTAAAGCAGAATAAATATCAAAAGTGTTGCTTAAAGTCCGTGCTTATGTTGGTCTCTGTATATCATGTGTTTTCAGTGTTTCCTCAGCTCTCTAATCCTCCTAAATCAAAGCCAGGGACTAGTAGGGACTGACTTTTTTCTTCCCACTTTCTGTAAAAGCTTCAGTAAAAAAAGGCTTTAAGAAGCAGATTTCTAACTTTTTCATTTGTCGCCTGTGTTTGCAAAACAAAATGTTCTTCAGGTTTTACAGTGGAATACGTTTACAGACAGACCCCCCACCTCCCTTCAAATAAACGGCATTCCTCTCCCAGCAGGAGGGATAAGATAAGGTCAGCAGTGGAAGGAGTTCAGGTCATGTGTTTGGGATGGATGTTACGCACAGACAGATAAGGCATCACTTAAGCTTCGCCTCAGACTGTCTGAAATGTAGAGGATGGTGAGGAAATAATGAGCAGGAATCCAGAAGAAGCTGCTCTGATGCTGCTGGAATGTGAAATGTCTATTTGTATAATCCTCATAAAGCCCAGAAAATTAAGAGTTGAAGAGCATGAAATGCTAAAAGCAGCATCCGGTGTGTAAAAAAACAGCTCCCACCTCCTTCTCCCCCTCCAGTCCTGTGGCTCTCCGACATCTGTCTGCTCTCATCTCTCAGCCTCCTCAGCTCCTCCTCTCGCTCCTCCAGCTGTGTCTGCAGAAGCGTCAGCTCCTCCTGTCGTCAGCCACAATGGAAAAAGTTTGTTTATGAATTCATCAAAGCGGGGAAAAAAAGATATGATTCCCACCTGAGAAGCTCCAATCAGAAGATTCTGGCAAACTACGATTTCTTCCTTTCCATAGAGGTCTCATTATGTCATTTAGCCTTTTGTGCAGACAAATCCCGACCAAATAAGGTAATTTCCCCTCACGCAAGACATCCCTTATTGCTATTTCAGATTTTTTTTTCCCTGCAACTAATGTTTATCTTCAGAGACAGCAGCTTAAGCAGCCAGAGATGTCCACATGTAGCTGCCGATTTCACATCTAAGACTAGAAAAACATCCAGATTATCCCCATTAAACCATCACCAGGTCCATATCCTCATGTGCCTGTAAGGTTAGTTTTTAACCTAATCACTGTACGAAATAACGATACTCCTAGTAAGAATCAGCCAGTCTGTATACATGTGGATGGGACCCGTCAGAGTCTCTTCAGCTTTACTGAACTGCTGCTAAAAAGTTTCTACTCTCTGATACATGTGAGCAGGAGGAACTCCAGATCTGTTTACAGATTCAGTAGCCAGACTTTCCTCGTTTTGTCCTTCCATTGTTTTATGAAAATCTAATATTTAGATTCATCTGTTTAAGAGCTGTTCAGTCATATCTATTCATAAACTTTTATTTACCCTATTAACATAATATACAAAAACATTTATCTCATTTGCTTATAAACATAAGTTAGTCCTCATCTTGAGCTTTTTAGCTACAGCACATTAGTGATTTACAGAGAGGGTTGTGTCAATCACTCAATCCTCTGTGGAAAACTCAACATGCAGACCAGCGGGCTCACACGTGTCACACGTGACCTAAAAATTCAGATTACACCAACAAGACATGTTGCTTTACAACCTCATCACTGGACGGCAGGGACAACGCAAGTAAAAACTGAATGCAATGATTTAGAAATCACATCAAACCATGTTTTACTCCCAGTAGAACATAAACAACAAATCAGGTGTTCAAACTGAGACATTTTACCATTTAATGGACAATATGAGCTCACTGTGAATCATAAAGAAGCATTTCAGAGATGCAGAGCTTCACCAATCTGAGACAATATGGGTCTAAAAATTGTGGAACAATTTCAGAAAAATATTTCTCAGCTTTGAAGATCCTGCCACGTACGACGGACAAAATGATCGAAAGATTCAGAGAATCAGGAGGAATCTCTGTATGTTTGGGACTAAGCTGAACAGAAAAACTGCACTGAACACGGACATAATTCTCTACTGGAAACTCAGAAACACCAGTGCACCCTGAAATCTACAAAGAAGCATCGCCTGTGAGCTGCAGCCCATGTGATGTGTATCAAACATGCATGCTACACATGAAAACACACCCATCTGATCTGGGTGCTGCTTTTATTTTCAGCCCCTCCAGCACCCCAACGACCACCTGTAGGCTCCGCTTAAAAAAAAAAAAGAAAAAAGTTCAGCCTGTCTGATTTAACGGGATGGGATCAGAGCCGAACAGACTCCACTGATGAGATTTATAAATCACTGCATCCTGCTTTTATTCACATTCGAGTTCCAACGTTTTCTAAACGGGGTCATTGGAGCAACTTTGAGCTAAACATGAGCATGATTTTGTGGGAGTGTTTGTACAGACACACATCACAGACACTGAGCAGCAGCAGTGGGGGCACTTACAGAGAGTGAGGTGATAACCAGCAAAGCTGTGTGAAGCAGCAGGTTTAGAGCATCTGAACAGCCAGAAAGGAGAAGAGAAGAGAGCAGGCTGGATTTGAAAGCTTCACCTCAGCTCCAGTGAAGCGCTCAGAGGTCCTCGATGGGCGCTTTGCAGGTTAACACGGAGCAGAAAGAGGTTAGAGTCACACAAAATAAGAAACAGGTTAAAAGCCACAGAGAGAGGTTGAAACAGAAGAATAAGCAGAGAGGCTGTCATGAGGAGGAGAAGGAGGAGGGGGGAGTCATAAGGTTGTCATCATAATGATGCATCTCAAACAAAGATCGCTTCAGATCCAACATTATGACCAAATGTGATCCTGATGCGTATTTAACTGGACGTTAACAACACACTCACTTTAGTAGCTTTGAGTTTCTTCTCACACTGCAGCCTTTCATTCTCTATGTCCGTCACCCTGAACCGCAGATCCGTTACTTCCTGGTACAAGCCCTGAGGAGGGAAAATACCTCCATTAGCCATGAAACTGGGAGACAAAGCTGCACGGCACACATGTGGAGGAGACTCCAGGCTTTTCTTCCAACATGGGGAGATATTTTCAGACTGATGTCACTCTGATGAGAATCTGAGACGCTCGGTCCACCGTGCAGACCAGTAGCAGACCAGAGAGTTCCAGTTATACTTTTATGTGGTTTAAAAGGGCAAGATACAATTCAGAAACCTCCAGGCATCTTTGGTTATCAGAAAAAGGTTGATAGCTGTTCCCACGGGTAAATATTGATGTAAAAAGGTTGCTTTTAGTTTTTATGCTGCACCATTCATGTCATAGGTTACCCTGTTAAAAAAAATTTTTATCAGCCAATCACATCACAGCAGCTCAGTGTTTGTGCAGCAACTTTGTGATGCTGTCATGTTAATATGGAGCA
This sequence comes from Craterocephalus amniculus, assembly GCA_036024015.1. Classification (NCBI taxonomy): domain Eukaryota; kingdom Metazoa; phylum Chordata; class Actinopteri; order Atheriniformes; family Atherinidae; genus Craterocephalus; species Craterocephalus amniculus. The sequence continues at coordinate 6,863 of JAVQJG010067650.1, read as the reverse complement.
GAACCTCTGAGGAATGTTTCCATCACCTTGTTGGATCAGCGACACAAGAATGAAAGCAGTCCTGAAGGAAAAGAAGCTCCAGCCCGGTGGGTGAACTGCAGGCTGGAGTCCGCTTGTCTTTTTTTAAAGCATTTTTACTAAAACTGATCCTGATTGCAGATAAAATCAACAGTCTATATTCAACTCTGGTTGGAGAATTTCCTTTCCATAGTTTACATTTCCCACCCACACACACTCTTGACTCTGCCACACATCACATAAAACAAACTTATCCCCCCTTTCTGCCTCCCACCAATCAGCAGCTGAAGGTTAAACAAATACAGAAGTCGGGACCTTTTAGACGGACTGACTCGACAGTTTTCAGTTTTATTTAGAGCCTTAAAACAAAGAAAAATAAATCGCAGAGTTGAGGGAAATTCCAGAAATTCTCAGTTTTTAGTGTGTGGAAACACAGCGGGTTTACGTCCCAGCTGGAGGAAAGAGTATGGAAACTATAAGCTCTGCTCAGGACGAGGGGGGGTCTGGCAGGAAACAGCTGCTGGAGCTCCAGAGCTTTCTATGCCTGTTTTGTAACCCTCAGATAAGTTCAGCCAGCATCACATGACAGATCTGAGTCGTCCGGCCGAGTGACACGGACCTTTCTGACTCTAAAACAATGCCTGGGCTGCTGCCAGGAAGCAGTCCCACACGATGCAGGTGCAACCGAGAGATGGGAGAGGATTTATTTCGGGACGGGGTCCTACCTCGCCAGCCCTGTGATCACTTTCCAAAGCAGTGATCTTCAGCTTCAGGCTGGAAACTTCGGTCATCAGCTCCAGTTTCTGAGTTTCCAGCGCGGTCCGGTTCAGCAGCTCCTGCTGAAGAAGCTCCTCGGCAGCGTTCAGTTTCTCCCGGTGAAGCTCCAGACTGTTGTCCAGGTCCCGGATCTTTTCCCCCTGCACCTCCACCTGGTCGGTTAAAACACTCACCTGCAAAATATAAACATCAGAGCTCTGAAATCTTTACAGAAACAAAAGGAAGAAGTTTTTGATCTTTGATAAGGTCACCTAAAATAAAAACCTTAAGTTACCAAGGCGACATGATATTTTCAGTGTTTCAATGAATGTATCAACAGATATCACACTCATGGTGGACTTACCATATAAAATCTCAGGATAAACACATGATGTAATCATTTAGTACAAGGATGGAAAACTGACCCTCCTGGGCCACTGTCATGCAGGTTTTAGGTGTTTCCTGCTTTGACACATCAGGTTTAAATCAATGGATCCAGCAGCTTGTTGAGTTCTACTCAGTCAGATGTGTTGAAGCAGGAAACATCTAAAACCTGCTGATAACTGGCCGTCTGGTTTGGAGTCGACAGCCTTGGTTTCATACATCTAAACCGAAGCTGGTCAAACATTATGAAGCTTTTATTTAATATTAACTGAATACCTCTTGGGACAGATGTCATGAGACAATGTGTTTGGAAGGGAAACAGTCCCGACCCTCATTCCCTTAATCTGCAGCAGAACAAGATCACGAAAAAGTACTTCAGTTTTGTGACGCTAAAATGTGGAACCAAAGCAGATCTGGCACCACTCCAGCAGAGCCTGCAGCACATGGCGGATGTCTGAGGGCAGAAATGCTGTCAGAGCCACAGCCGAGGTGTAACTAATGTCAGCAGACACTTCATGATCAGCGCTAACATCCACCTGCGACTCTAAACCTCTGCCACAGACAGCTGGAACCACTGGGACAGATCCACGACTGCACTAATGTTTGTCAGCTTCTTCTAGGCACAGTTGTGATGAGAAGGCTGTTCCAGACATCTGAGGTCTTTGTCTTCCTGTAAATCTGAGACCTCATTTTATTTCTTTCATTATTTGGTTGAGTAGTTAACACCACATTTTTCTGAAAAGACGAACTTAAAATGTAGATTAATTTAGTAAGAAATGTTTATGCTGTGAAGGTTTTCTTTCCATACCTGCAGTATAAGACACTCTTTATCGCTCTCCAGTCGTGACAGGCGTTCTTGGTAGACAGCGTCAGAGCTCTGGATGTTATTCTGAAAAGAGAAACAAGCCGTGAGTGTTTTTGTCACCCGAAGAAGAAGACTGCAACCGGCTTTATGTCTGAGATGTTTAGGCTTGCCAAGCAAAGTCAGTCTGCAGCCAGACTAAGACCTCATCTTAGATCATAAAGGGATAATCCCATGTTTTATTGGTTTACCTGCAGTGTTTAAAAGATTTACTAAACCGTAAGCATCAACACAAAATACATAAAAGAAGAAAAGTACACCAAGAAAAGAAAAGATGGATGGATGTGTGGCTATCAGAGCTGGGTGATCTTGAGGTGACTTATCAATGTCCCTGTGGAAATGAGAGGCACTGCCCAGCCTTGATATACAGACAGATGAATGGAGGACATATCATTAATCAGAATAGGTGTTAGTATTAGGTGTTGGGGTATTATCATATTGTGCATACACATAGAAAAACATGCACATTTATGGGGACGTGTGTGTAAGATGCATGGTGAACTAGGATATCTCTCCACCGCAGTGACAGGTGCAGCAGTCAGCTCATCAGACATCTAAAGAATTCCAAGAGAGCAACGAGGCTGCAATTCCACTAAAAGCTGGAAAACAGCAGAAGAGGCTTTTTACCGCTCGTCCCTGCAGCCAGTCCGCCAGCCCCTCAGCCGTGGAATCAGGGATCTGGCAGCGCAGATTGTCCTTCTCCTCGTTGTCCATGAGCTCCAGCGCCGCCCGCAGGTCCTCCAGTAAATGCAGCACCCGAAGGCCTCCGAGGAAAGGCGACGTGGGCGACTGGCAGTCAAACAGCCCGTTGGAATAGTCGATAGCCTTGGAGCCTGGAAAAGTGGACACAGTCATTCACCCACCTGCTGAAGCACCGGGGAGCAGCTCAGTGGGACTAGAGTCAAGATTATCTGAATGTCTCTGATCAAAACAAGCCTCTGATGAAGTCCACAAGTTCTGATTAAACAATCTTAATCATTTGACTGTAGTTTCACTCCACAATGCAGACGTCTGTAACTATTAGGGCTGGGTTTAAAAAATCGATTTAAATCGATTAAAGAATAAAAAATTAATAATCGATTCATACAATGCCAAAATATATATATATATTTTTTTAATTTTAAAGACAGAAAGCTTAGTTTTTATTTGGTCTTTTTTTTACTGTAGTGTTTCTGTTAACATATTCTGTTTAACATGTAACATTTTCACAAATAAATGTTACATTTATGCATGTGACATGCTAGTGCTGGAAATCTTTTAATGAAAACATGAATATTAAATGTATATAAAATACAGACTGTTAAAAGATTGCTTCAGCGTTTCATAAAAATTGCCATCTGCGAATGTCTAATGTTCAAGAAATATTTATGTGACATGAATATCTGAAAATGAATCGATATTGGATCGAATCAAAATTAATCGATTTTTGCTCTTGTGAATCGAATCAAATGAATTCAGGAAATTAGGAGTGATACCCAGCCCTAGTAACTATGCCGCCATGTTAAACTCTTGTAGTACATCGGTGGGTTTCTGGGCCCCAACATATGAAGATAGGTTTGTTTTTAGGTGTATTGTAGTTTATATATATATATATCTTTTACCCTCTTTCCTGTCCTCTCCTCTGTTTGTCCTGATGTTTTCTCTGCACTCATGAAGCTCAGGATGGAGAAATGAATCAAGAAAAGCTCTGATCCAATCCTTTGGTTTCATTGGCTCAGTACTTATTTTATTAATTGATTTGTATGAAAATGACCTTGAAATGACTTTTTCATCAGTGACGCTGTACAGATAAAGTTGACTTGACCCCCTTTGGAAGCACATCTTGTTAGACACTGTTTCTAAGTGAAGGTTATTGTTTCTGGATTTAATATTATATACAGTTGTCTGCAAAATGGTTCCTACCCTTCCTGGTGGCTGTCACTGAAATAAGCTGAAACTGAAAAAATTGATAATCAGAAAATGTAATTAAAATCACATAGTTTTATACATTGTTATACATAGTTTGTAAAATGTGGTTCAAACTTCTACAGAGCCACCATAGCCAGCCCCCACGGCCACCACGAGTGCCAGTCGATTAAATAAAATTGATTTAAACAATCTGGATGCCGTGGGGCTGTCTTGGCTGACACGCCTCTACGGCATCGCGTGGACATCGGGGACAGTGCCTCTGGATTGGCAGAACGGGCCCAGGACCCACTGGAGGGATTATATCTCTCAGCTGGCCTGGGAACGCCTTGGGATCCCCCCGGATGAGTTGCTGATGTGGCTTTGGAGAGGGAACTCTGGGCTTCCCTGCTCAGGCTACCCCGGATAAGCGGTAGATAATGGATGGATGGATTAATGACTTATACTGTTAAACATAACAAACAAAACGTACATCTATATCTTGACAATTAAATTACATGGTATAACATAATTAACCTCTTCCATGTTATATTTTCCTAAAGCTTGTCATGATAAACAGATTATAATGCAAAGATTAACAAAGGCAAAGTTTTGAAGTGGCGTATCTGGTCAAAATAATGCGGTCACACAAGCGCCGCATTTCTCTGGCTGGAGAAATGGCTGTTATATTTAATTCGGAGCTTTATCCTCTACTTCCTCGTCAGTCCCTTGGAACAAAGAACACAAAACACTTCTTTTCTAACGAATCGCCAATTATTAAAAGAGAATAAGCACAAATCAGATGCTAGCGGGGTGTGTGCTCATAGCGTTAGCTAGCAGATAAACAATAAACAGGATGATTCACTACTTAAAAATAGTAGAACATTTGAACAAATTCTCTATTATTGAAGACAAACAACGCTACTGAAGTATTAGATCAATGAAATGATGATATTTTAGCATTACTAACATTTGTACACGAATGCCGGGCTCTGTGACGCAGCCATTTTGTCCTCTCCTTTTCTTCTTCGTCTCCTCGAAAACACGTCTGCATTGCATTGTGGTATATGGGAGTACGATGAAGTGTACATCGCTTGTTGACTCAGTTTCGCAGTGCATTGTGGGTATTTTATAGTGCACTTTCTAGTGGATGAAATCGGCAATGGAGAATTCGAACAACATTAAAAATGGCGTACACCAGATGTCGTTCACTACATCCATGATAGGGGGTGATTTCGAACACAGCTTATGCTGTCAACACTGTCCTGTGAAACTCAGACTGGGACTTCTCTCTCTTTAAGGAGCTTCTTGCTTACGTTTTTTTCTGGTTCTATAGTTTTTCAGCAGAGTCCACTACATTTCTCACAGTTTCATTAATGTTTACAGTAGAAAACAAAGGAGGACATTTTCTCTAAGAAGCTTCCCACTCGAGTTCACACAGTTTAATGTTATGCTAACCCTGATCCCGGTCGGACTTTCAGTAGCAAAAATAGTGTTTTGTAACCCAGTGGCGGCTGGTGATAAAAAATTTTGGTGGGGCGCAGTTATTTTCATGTGTAAATTTAATTCTGGAGTCATAGAGAACAACACCACAACGTTTTACAATAAAATGACAAACTCTACTTGAACATAAACTTTGCTCTTCTTTCGTTCCAGGTTGCAAACATTTATGTTAAGCATTCTTGGGTCATGGTGTTTCTTAGAAAAGTTTTTATTCTTTTCAAGAGTAAGAAGCACCTCTCAGCTTCTGCTGTGGTCATGGGTGGGGTGATAACAACTTTCAGGAGAGGGATGGTTTCTGAAAAGACTTCTTCTGGATTATTTTCCATAAAAAGTTGAAACATATCCACAGCACAGTGGCAGGTTCTGAATTCCTCCTTGCTGTAGAAGAGGCTGAGCTCTGTCTTCGTCTTACTTCCATTGAGCATTGGGTATGCCTTTAATGTGCTGTTCAGTGTATCTTCAGGAAACTTCTTACTGTACACCTCAAACCTGTCTCCTTGCTGCAAAGTGGCACCGATAAGGTGGTCAGGAAAGGAGAAGCGCTTCCTGGCAGGGCCCATAATGGTGTCACAGACCTGAAGAAAAATAAATATATAAATAAATGAAATAGCAGCACTCACTAAGCACAGACTACACAATTGTTATTTATTTATTATTTTTTTTGCCCATTGACTGTGGACATTAGCTTTTAGTTAAAGTTAAAGGCTCAAAACTGCAAAATGATCACCATCTTAAATGTAAAATAAATGTGGTTTTTTTTGTCCTGAATCCAGTAGCTGTGATCAGGCTCTGTCAAAATATCTAATTTGTTTCCTATTCCATTTCAGAATTTTTTTCAAAAAATGTAATCAATATCCACTAATAACTTTTTAGGGAATACCAAGAGAAGCTTCTAAAAAACAGGCAGACAGTGAGATAAACAGACAGAAAACCATAGATGAAGACTAATACTTTCAGATATATGACCTCTGGCCTGGCAGTTGTAACAAATACAAATATATGTTAATACATGTGACTTGCTGTCAATCTCACTGAATAGTGCAGCAAATTTTACACAATAAGATCACAGTTCTGATTTTTTAAAGAACAAATTGTTAGTTATTTTTGTGTAGATCTAAAATTAAAGAAATTTTCTTAAGTCTGTTGATCATGGATCAAGATCCTTCCTAAGAACAAAGAATTTGAGACTGAAAATGAACTTGATAAATCACACATCTGATGTCAGTAACAACTGTAGTAGCATTAGAATAAAATGATTGGTCTGCCAAGGACTGTAGCTGACTTCTATAACCTTCCTCTTCTGCAATCCTTTCACGGTCTTCTGGACTGAGTATCTTGCGCCTCTTTGCAGCCTGAGGACCAGTGCTTCGATCAGTGCATGGAGAGAGTTTCTGTGAAAAGAAAAAGAATAGATTAAACACAAATTATGATGAAAGAGGAGGCCAATGATAATTAC
>JAVQJG010067618.1:0-14648 GCA_036024015.1 Craterocephalus amniculus | reverse complement strand
GATGGACGGATGGATGGATGGATGGATGGATGGATGGATGGATGGATGGATGGATGGATGGATGGATGGATGGATGGATGGATGGATGGATGGATGGATGGAGCACAAAGTGCTTCATAAAATGAAAACAGCAGAAAGAGCTGCAAGTACTGTATTGTCCTGGGACTGAAAAGCAGTACTTCACTTGTTTTCCTGCTCAGATCATCATGTAGCCTTAGCTGCATTTTGCTTTACATCACCACATACACACCACTAACTGGATGTCTACTGCTGCTTGTCACATGCAAGTCAGGATTGGGGATTGAATTGCAGAAAAATCGATGCAATCTGTTGGTTTTCCTAAGCTAAGCAATTTTTTAATGTATTGACTTGTATTAAGACAAGGCATTTATAAAACTGGACCAATGTGGATTTTTTTGTGTGCATTACAGTGAATTGGCTTGAAACGGTTATGGCTCTAAGCGCACACTGTGGCTGCTCAGCAAAAAAGTACAATTACTAGAGGAATCAAGGAAGAGAAAATAACAGAACATTAGACAGGACGAGAGTCCACGTCGGTAAGACTTTTAGTGGCTGAGGAGAGCTCAGTGAAGAGACAGGAAGTAAGACGGATGCTAAATTAGCCTTTCTTTACAGGTACCGAAGTGGTAAAATATTCCCAAGTTCAGTAGTGCTGCGTTAAAAAGACATGAACGACAGAGAAAATGACAAAAATGTCAGCACTAGTGTACAGAATGACATTTATTTTCTCTTTGCACTGAAACATGCAAATCAATACAATTCAGCCTCATTAGATCAAGCTGTTCTTAAATATCAACCAGATGAAAAAATACAGATTTGTTGCTTTATTTCATGGTGCTAACACTGACAGTTGTTAGCTAACTTCTTTTCTGAACATCTATACCCAGTCAACATGTTTTAGATATTAAGTTTTGCTTCATACATTTTATTTTCACATCTTCTTTAAAACTTTTGAGGCTCTGATCCTAATTTAGTTATTTTCTTGATAAGAAAAAGTAAGTGAAATTTACTGTTTGACCATTAAATGTTCTGTGTTTGCTTCTAAAACCCAGAAATGCTTTAAAGCTGTACTTGTTGCAGCGCTTAACTTTCTCTGAATATTAATGTGTTTCTCTTAAATTTTCCACTGTATTTACAAGTATGTCTGTTCTGCCTCTGTTTATATCCCGATGGCAGATTTGACCATGGTGAAGGAGAGTCTGCCCAGCTGGGTCCACCAGGACTCTGGTGAGGGTCTGGTCCATGTGAATGTCGGAGGTCTAAAGAGGAGCCTCTGTTCCAGCACACTAAAGAAATTCCCAGATACCAGACTGGGAAAACTGCTAGCGTGTGACTCAGAGGAAGATATACTGCAGGCAGGTTGACTGGTTGATGATAAATGATAGTTGGCATTACTAAGATATTTCTGTTTTCTTTTCTCTGACTGGAATTTCTGTTCCTTCTCTTTACTGACTTCTTGTCCATTCTCCTTTGTCATCCTTTTCAAAATTTGTTTTCCATGTGTCCGCCTGTTTCCATTGCTCCTGTAGGTTTGTGATGACTACGATGTACAGCAGAAGGAGTTTTATTTCGACCGGAATCCAGGCCTGTTCCCTTACGTCCTCCACTTTTACCAGACTGGGAAACTTCATGTCATGGAGGAGCTCTGTGTCTTCTCCTTCAGGTCTTCCTGTCACACAGACAAGCTTCAAGTCAATTACATTAGCTTGTACATTTGTAATGTTTAAAATAGATGCTGAGTAGATTAGTGGTTGCTTTATGAGCTGTGGTTACGTTAGCTTATTTTGCACATACAGCAGATATGTAGCTTTATTAGCCTACAAGTACAGCTATATTAAACCTTATGTCTTCCCTTTCTTTTCACATAGTAAAAAATATCTACAGCTATAAGTCAGGGTGTATTTTCAGTGATGGCGGGATGTTGGATGAGGCTGTACATTGTTTTTCATTTTTCTTTGATAATTTAGCTGGTGAGTAACTTAAGTTGACTCAGCTCCTGTGTTCTCCACAGTCAGGAGATAGAGTACTGGGGCATCAATGAGTTCTTCCTGGACACATGCTGTAGTTACCGTTACCATGACCGCAAGTTGGAAAGCAGCCGACATCGCAGCTGGGATGATGAGAGCGACGTCAGCAGTGTAGATACCTCTGTGGATGAGATATCAGACTTAAACAGGTGAGAGTGCCTGAGAGTGAAGGGTTGCCACTCTGTCTTTCCTTCAAACGATTTATGATTGGGATTGTCTTCCTCCCTCCTTACAAGGGATATGCAGCATTTCCAGCAGGTACGCTATGGGAATATGAAGAAGTGCCTGTGGCTGACCTTGGAAAACCCGGGATACTCCATCCCCAGCAAGCTTTTCAGCCTGCTTTCCATCGGAGTGGTCCTCACATCCATTGCCACCATGTGTATTAACAGCATCCCAGAGTATCAGGTTGGTTTTGTGGACTTGAAAGACTTTTACTGACTTGTGCCAAATTCCCACAGAGAGTTCTGATGGTACAACTTTTCCAATTATCTCATAAAATGTACAAATAACCATTTCATCAATAAAGATTAAGATAATGGACCAGAAGCTAAATGCAAAGATATGATTGGACGGCATGAATGGAAGCAGTTATGGGGGAGATAAAGTTTCCAAGATTCTTTCAAATTAGAAACTACAAAGAATTTTGTACAACGTGTGTCATAAGTTTCTTTATTCATTTTGTTATAGCTTATTTTAAGCATGAGTGGTTCTACAAATTCTTAATGGCAGAAAAATTGTTTCTATTTAAACAGACAATATTTATAACATCTGCTCACCTGTCAATCATCCAAGATGTTTTCAAACCAAATATCACGCTTAACTAGTAGGATCAAGGTAAAAGGTAAAAGGAAAATAAGCAGGTAATAATTAAACGAGTCAGTAAACATACCTGTACAGGTCGCTGCAACTTTTGTCTTCTTTTGTTTCAGACTTTTGACTCAGATGGAAAGTTGATTGAGGACCCCACCATGCAGTCTCTGGAGATGTTCTGCACCTGCTGGTTCACCTTCGAGGTGAGGAGATTTAGACAAAGTGATTGGTTTAAAGGAAACTAATGACAAAAAGAAAAACCCAAAGCAAAACATTTGCATCTGAAAAACAAACTCTGAGTGTCTCTGATCTTTTTGAGGTTGTGACACGGCTGCTGCTTGCACCAAACAGGAAGAAGTTCTTTCATCACCCACTCAATATTATTGACATGGTGTCTGTGGTTCCCATTTACATCACCCTGATCTTTGATTTGACTCTGGGATCAGAGTCTGAACTGGGAAACATAGGACGACTCATACAGGCGAGTACTGGGACGATCCTTAATATTCTGAATGTCCGTTAATATGTGGACACAACATTTATGTAAATGAACAAGTGCTACACGATACAGAGTTTGTAAATACCTCATCAAAGCAGTATGAGGAAATATCAGTTGTTAAAGATGAAAGAGAAGAATCTAGGAAACTTCAATATGCCCTCATTACTTTCATGACCTCATCTGCTGCTACAGCTACAGTGACCCCTCTTTCTCTCAGGTGTTCAGGTTGATGAGGATCTTCAGAGTTTTGAAACTGGCCAGACACTCCACAGGCCTCCGTTCACTGGGAGCGACCCTTCGGGTAAGTCTGGCCTCCATAGCCACACCAAGATATTATCTGTTTAGAGTTGTGATTGAATTTTCTGTTTGTCTGTCTACCTGTCCGTCTGTCTGTCCGTCTGTCTGTCTGTCTGTCTGTCTGTCTGTCTATCTATCTATCTATCTATCTATCTATCTATCTATCTATCTATCTATCTATCCAAAACACAATTGAGCAACCAGTCAGTTCAAACTGGTTTTTTTAATTACCTGCCCAGTGTATTTTTCAAAGTTCGATTTTTACAGGATACATTTGGGGAGAGGTATTATTCTGAGGAGAGTAGTAGATTCTCATCACATTAGAAAATGTCACAAAACCATCATCAACCATGGGGGAGTTTAGACAGATTGCATAAAAATGGTAGAAATTTAAGTTCACTGTTTGCGTCCTGTGTGTAAGATCACTCCAAGCAGAGTAGGAGTCAACAAGGAGCCCAGATCAACTTACACACAACTAAGATTGGTCTAAAATTGGTCAACATTAATATTCACAGATCTAACCCCAAGAGAAAACTAAACAAAAAGACCAAAGTAGCTGGTCTTTATGCTGGTTATGCTTAGAGCAAATAAATGGCCTAGGGCTGTCCCGATCCGATACCAGTATCGGGTATCGGTGCCGATACCAACAAAAAAACACGAATCGAAAAGTATCGGCCTGCATTGAAATATGCCGATACTGTTGCCGATACCAGGTGATCGACATTTTCTATCCAGCCCTTTTACCTCAGCACCCTGTACGAGAATTCCCTAGTACATTTTCTACAGGGTTTACTCAGGTTGTTTTTTCTTAAAACAGAAATGTGCTGTGTGTTACACAGACTCTTTAAATTTATTAAATTAACTCATTGGTTAATAATTAATGACTCAGTTACAGTTTAAGGTTTTGAGGCGAGGTTTGACACAATATTTTACTCATAACAAAATTTAAGTATCGGTATCGGGTATCGGCCGATACTCGACCCTCTGTATTGGTATCAGTATCGGAAGTGAAAAAGTGGTATCGGGACAGCCCTTAAATGGCCACCTCTAGTATTAAAACCATACTCTATAGGATCATGATTTCAGACTTTTCTGCAACAAATGGACGGCTTGTTGTCACTGAACAATGAATTATTCATTGTGTGGATTCAAAAGAAAAACATCAACCCATCTGTCCCTGAACTGAATCTAAACAGAAAGTGGGTAGCTTACAAAAGAAATGCCAAACAATAGTTACAGGATAATAGAGTTCAAGTTTGGAAAGTCCAAATGCTGGCATCAAAGCGATGCAAACGTTTGGGAAGGACATGATGCAAACAGTGCGTGAGAGGAAACCCATCAGTGCCCCACAGTTCAAGCTTTTCTGCGTCTGAAACACACTAACAGGCTGAAACTTTTCCAAACACTTGTGCATGACTGATGTGTTGGTAGAGAATGAGATAATGCTTCATTTACTTATTCACAGGTAAGTAACATTGCTCCAACATCTTTCTCTATGGTGTAAGATAGCTGTATATTAGAATTTGTGGTTTGTCACTGTTTTTTTTGTGGAAAATGGAAGAAGGCGGATTCAGCTCCAGCACTGAACGAAATCCGGTAACTATTAATAGTTCATATTGTTCCATTTTGGCGCCGCCAGCTAAACAGATGTTAGACAGAATGGACACATGCGCAGTTTGACGAATCGATCTTTCTTCGTTCTATTGATAATGTCTGTGACCCAATGGTATTGTTTGATAGTCGTAAATTCATAAGGAAGAAACCGTATTCATAAATGAGAATTCGTATTTGTAATTTTTGAAGTTGTAACTTTTTAAATTGTATTCTCAGAAAAAATACACAATGAACATTTTATGTGTGATTTTACAAAGATGTGAATTTACAATTTTTTGTTTATGCACAACTGTATATGATTATGCACGGTTGTCGTTTTGTGCACACAAATTCTAATTGACAGCTATCTTACACCATAATTTTACATTTGAAGGATCAAGTATGCTGGGCCTTTCTGATCATGTGACTCTTCAGGGAAGCCTACAGTACAAACCCTTTTGGGTTTAGTTCCTAGAACGAACATTTTATGTGTGATTTTACAAAGATGTGCATTTACAATTTTTTGTTTATGCACAACTTTATCTGATTATGCACGGTGGTCGTTTTGTGCGTACAAATTCTAATTGACAGCTATCTAACACCATAGCTATCATATAAAATTCTTTATGCTTTCATATTCCATCTGATACCAAATCAGGTAAAACTGCAGCCACCAGTCACCTTGTAGTGTCTTTTCTTAATTTGTAAAAAAGAGACCTTTATTGATTCAGTTGTATGGAGTAGGTCTGAAAGACACTCAATCAGATGCTTATTATGTGCAAAGCGGTCCAAATGATTTTTTATCTGTTTCCTGTTTTTACAGAGAATACATAATCAAAAAGAAGTTCAACCGGTAGCTAAAAGAGGGATCCATCTCAGCCAGAAATTTAAGAGGATAGAAAACTAAAATGGCCTGTTTCCATGAGTTTGGTGTGTTGTGACCTCTCGGGTTATTTACTTTAGCAGATCCAAGGATTATGTGCTACTACAGATGATGGCCCAATTTTACAGCTGAATAGAGGTGTAAATTGATAAGGAAAACTAAAGATTTTACAGCACCTTTCTGTTACTTATTTTATTTATTTATTTTACCAAAGTATGTCGGAGACATTTGATTTCAGACTTCCGGAAATGGTGCCAGCTTGTGGAAACAAAAGGTATCGGTCTGGGAGCTATGGGCTTGTTGAATGGGTTTAACAAACCAAACGAGAAGAAAGATAAACGCAGTCCTCTTAAGGAAAGTGGTATGGATTTACAGACGTTCAGGTGGAGTAGTTATAAATAACCCCAACGTCATCCTTATCAAATATGAAAACATGGTTTTCATTGCGTTTTTGAGCCGAACAGTGCGCGCACGTAGCTCAGAATATAAACCACGATAAAAGGAAATATTTCTTTACATTAATTCATTTATTTGTCAGCAGAGATATGGTTACTTAAAATATTTTACTGGAGCTCTCAAGAGCGTAACTTAGTAAGGACTGACCTAATGCAGAGGCTGGAGTGAAGCTGAACGTCATCTCAACGTTAGCAGGGAAACAAACTCATCCCTTTGTCTTACTCACTTGTCCTCCAATCGTAATGTCGAAGAAGACGATCGGGTTGCTGGGGTTTGATGCTGGAACAGACATCGTGATGCTAGGGACACTTCTTAGAAATATTTGTAAATTACACGCTACTCATTTGAAGGGACCGAACATGCGCAGAAAGAACCTACGGTGGCCCGGACAGAACGCTTCTTCTTCTTCTTCGTCTTCTTTTGCTGGCGGATAGCATGACGATTGGTGCATTGCCACCAAATGGACAAGAGTGTGGACCGGAATATTGCTTGTACAAAACCTTCAAATCACAGCTGTAAGGGTAAAAATATAACTAAAATATAAGTAGTTGTGTTTAATATAGCTCTACAGTTAACGTTGACCAGGATGTGCCAGGATCTAACGAAACCAAATTTACTGCCACAAGTCTAAATGTTTGTATACTAAATCTGTTCAACTAATCTAATTCAGACTTAATTTCATACATTTTCACTGCATTCAGATCGATTCAGATGGTTTCAAGGTAGGTTCAATGAAGAGGTAATGAAATATTGTATTGCTATCAAAATTAAGTTCAATTCATTTATTAGTATAAAGCCAAAAGAACATGTTAACATGTGAAGCACATGGCAAATAATGAAATAAAGAACATAGAATGTGTTGATATTGTGAGTACAAAAGAAGACATGATATCTAAAGAGCCATAAAAAATACAGGATGTGTATCAAAAACAACTCCTTACTCTTAAGAAAAGTGGCAGCACCGGAAATGGAAGTGGGAGCACCAAAACTTACCCACCAAAAAATAAATCTCAGAAGAAACAGCATTTTTGTTAAAGGTTTTATTTTCACAATCACAACCAAACAAAATTCAACAAATTAACAAAATCTTAATACAGTTTTGCAAAAAAAAGGACAAACTGCAAAGTTGCTATAAAGATTTGTCAAAGCTTTACCAAATCACAGTCAAAAAATGTTTAGCAATGAGGGCAGTGACAGGTTATATTGGGCAAGCCGGGGAATTACTAACAAAAGCAAAACCTTCAAAAACAGAGTTTTATGTAAAGTAATACGGTTTCTTAACATTCACACCATATTCTGAGAGGGCAGGAGACAAGTCCTCCATGGTTAGAGTGTACTTCTTATCCTATAAAAAAAAAGAAAGATGCAAAAAAGCATTTATTTAAATGGAAGAAAGGACAAAACTTGCTCAATGTGGCTGACAACCTCCTCTGTCAGCACCCTTATCCTAACACAATATTGTACAGAAACAGGTCCTGCTCAGCCACTTGGTAGTGCAAACTCTAATATTAATTAATGTATGGAAGACCACATGACTGAGCCACAACAGCCACCTCATAAGGTACTCTGTGTAGGCCTATTATGAAAAAGTAACTTTATTAAATATAACTACTTAATTGTAAAATAATTCCGTACCATTAGCTACCATTTAAAACTTTTCCAAGTTTAACTTAGGAAGGTTGCTTAAAAACATAAATCTTATTATAACTTCAAAAAATAGGAAAAATTTGCAGAGAAACAATTTTATTTTTTAAATTCACAAATCAATCACAATATCAAATCAATACTCACCTTTGTTTTACTTCTGGAGCTTCCTGAGGCAGTTCCTTTCATTTTGCAATACTGCAGCGCATCATTGGCAATGTCTGAGATAAACTTCTGAGAAGCAAGGGAGATCAGACGAATTCTATAAAGAGTAAAAAGAACATAATTTTTCTCTCAAACTCTACAAGAACCTGTAAGTGATATCAAATAGTCTGACTGATATAGTTTTCCTTCACTTTAACATGTCTGATAATAAGGCAATTAATTCACATAACTGTACTCTTTAAAAAAAATAAATATATAATCACATTAGATTTTTGGTATTAAAGAATGTGCTTTTCTACATGCAAATATAAAAAGCAAAAAAACATGCATGTACAAGTGAAAACAACTTCTGAATACATAATTTTCACTTTAGCTTTATCATTGCCAAGCTTATTGATTATACACACAGATACTTTGACATGTTGTGAACTCACAGAAGACTGACCAAACTGTTACCATTTTCAATGGTTTAATTAAGATTTCCCAAAGAGTTTAACATTTTTCTCTTTGCTTTGTGTGTTCTTGGAACTACTTTGAACTCCAAATATAAACTCTGATCAGACATATGATTAGGGTCAGTTTGGTTACTTAGGATAAAGTGAAAATGCTCACCATGAACATCCAAATGCATTAATGATTATATCATAAAATGCTAAAAAATCTGCAATTTTTACACCAACAAGCTACAAATAGTGAGATTTCTGGAAAAGTGATGGAGACAACCACTTTTTTTTATGAATATGAAAACATTGCCATGGCTTGCTTTCTTATGAATTATTACAGATGCAACCTCAGATCTGCATGTAGTCAATGTTTCTTTTACTTACATTCTTGGGTCAGAAGCCTCAAAGCCAGCCCTATTGAGGTAGTACCCTGTAACTGCATCAGGAATCTGAAAATAAAAAGGAGTTTCTTCATGTTTCACAAATGAGTGAAAATAACACCATAATGTAGTTTGTGAGTTAACTCGTCTCCATTAATTTATCAAAGTTGAGAAAACCTGACTGGCTTACAGTGGGAGTGTAATCCTCCAGCTGCATGAGGAAATCAGCCAAAGGAGTGGTGGAGACAGCAGGCTTTAAATCCCCATTGGCGATACCACTGGGAACGTAGACACCGTTTGAGACTTGGGAGTCTGTTGATGGTGCAGCCACGGCTGCTGTGGTGGCAACTGCTAAAAAAAGATTAGTTTAAATATTTTATTAAAATAGATAGCTTCTACACATTATAGATAAACAGTTTTAAATACTAAGGGTTAGGAACACAATTGCATCGTGTAATAAATAAATCTATCTGCACGGATTGAGTTCCTTTGGGAATAATTTAGCATCCATCCATGTATTCATCCGGTTTGACAAATCATTTATCCCCTGCAAAATCAAGTTACCAGTTATGACAAGGTTAGGTATAACTAAATATAACAAGTCGGATATTGATTTTAAGGAAAGTATGAACAACATATTGTAGGTAAATTCAGTTACCAGCAAATAAATTTTCAACATCTTGTATCCGAGGAACGTATCTTGTGTGCAGAACAAACCACATATAGCAAAGACATTAGCTAATGTCTCATAACATTACCATTGCTCGTGACCGAGGGGATGCTGCTGACGTTGGCTGGCGCATTATCATTCGCGATGCAATTACTTGAAGTTGAAGATGTCGTAACTGGAACTCCAGTTGTAACAGATTGATTTGCGTTGTCTATATTCATGTTTATGTTAGCTAACACGCTAAGCTTGGTTAGCTAAGTCAGAAAGAAATGCCCCAAACCTCAATTCCGCGTTGTATAGTTGTAAGTTCAATCTTTTAAAAACAAAACGTCACGATGCACAGCTACTCTTTCACTCTGAAGACTTTCAAACAAAATAATTTAGCTAATATATCGTTTGATGGAAGCTATCGTGGATCAGAAAGCTGATCTCGTGCCACAGTCACGTCATGTGACCTGTTCTGCCAATTATACGTCGTCTTTTTAGAATTTTTGGAAGGCAAGGCTGACACTCCAGTAAAGTTATAAAGTTTGGTCGTATGATTGGATTTTGACCTATTGTGTGAAATTATTAGATTAATTAATTCCATTTGGAGACGATGCACGCAAGTGTATGGATATCAATCTATATAATAATATGGCTTGTTATATTAGCGACAACTGCAAGCCAAACTGACAATGTTGCGTGTTTACAGTATAAATGGATTTAGATACTTTAAACATACAACCATATGACTACTATATATATCTCAGTGCATAACAGATTATATCAGGTGCTACTTTCTTGCGACAAATAATGATTTGATAGGAAGACAAACTAATTTACAAGGCACAGTGAATGCAGCATAAGGATCTTACGCACACTGCAGGCGGCGTCAAGACAATGATTGGTTGTTGCATGGTTGATTTTATTGTCGAAGAAGTCATTTGTCGTTGTTGTTAGCTCACCATAGTTAGCTCCAATGTTTTTGGTGTTGTATCTGACCAAACGTTGACCAACGCGGAAGTTAGACAGGAGGCTTATGGGACAAAGGTAACTTTCTTTGTTTGTAGAATTTCTCAGAGATATTGATAAACAAAAGGAGTAGTTTGCTTTTGTGGCGTTAAGATCTTTTTATTATTATTTTTAACCATAAATGTCAGCTTACCTAGATAGCTGTCGGGTTTTCTCTGTGTCAAATCCATTTCTTTTTACAGTCTATGGTTTTCCTGTCATATCTCTGCGTCACAGTTCACAGGGTCTCAGGATGACTTCACCTGTCCATGTTATTGTGGTGGGAGCTGGCTGTCGAGGGGAGATCTACTCCCAGTTTGCATCTGTTCATCCTAAACGCATGGAGGTTTGGGGAGGTTGTTCTATGTTTTCAGAGAAGAGACAGTTCAGTGGGCAGTATTTTTGTTAAAAAAATATATGTTAAAAGATTGCATGAGAGTTATCAGTGCATATCAATGTATTTAGTATTCTTTCCCCCTTATTTTTCCTCAAAGTGAGAGATCTGAACACTGTCCCACCCTACCTAATTTGTAATACCTGACAGAACACTTGTTATTTCAGCTTTACTGACCCATATCCACACCTTCTCAGGTTGTTGCAGTGGCTGATCCAAGAAAATTTGCCCGCACCAAACTGAAAAAACAACACAACATCAGTGATGAAAATGTATTTGAAGGTGAGGCTTCAAGGGGGGAAAACTGCATTTAATGCTTTACAATTATCTTCCTTGAACTTTAAGATTAAAATCATCTGTTTTCTAAAAAGACTGGCAAAGTCTTGCTGAAAGAGAGAAGTTTGCAGATGCTGTGTTAATTTGCACTCCAGATCGCCTCCATAAGGTAACCATAATATACTGAATATGTTAGCTGGTTATATATGACTGCTATGCTTTATGTGAATTTTTTATGTCCCCATGTGACCCCTCCCCCTGGGACTGCAGATGGAAATTAGCCTTTGGCTAGAATCTGGCATGTTTACATTAATGTAAATCTCATGTTTGTTCATTAACATGCATTGTCCCACCCAAATAAATAAATAAGAAAAAAAATGTGATAATTGGAAATCTAAATTACTCATTGACTTTTGGATAATTCTCCCATTAAACTGGTTTATGTTTTTCAGCATCCGGCAGTGGCCTTTGCAAAAAGGGGCTACCATATTCTCTTGGAAAAACCGATGGCAGTAAGTGTTTGTGGATTAAAATAAAGAACTTATTCAGATTCCCACAGTCTGATTTTACTGTTGTTTTTAATTTACAGTTTCTAATTCTTTATGCACATTGATGTTTCTGCATGACTGTAGACAACTGCAGAAGACTGCAAAGTTATTGTGGAGGCCTGCACACAAAATGGTGTGATACTGTGTGTGGGTCATGTTCTCCGGTATGATCCTGTTATCCACAAGATAAAGGTAAATATTTGTTCAAGTAAATTTATCCAAACATTTGACATTTCTGAAATTAAAATATGTCATTCAGTGTCTTGAAATCATTGTAACATGTGCTGTATTTCAATGAGCAACACACCCCCTGAATTGGCAGTACAGGATTTTGGTTTTTAGATTTTATTTTTATTGGATTTTAGACAGAAAAAAATCATGCCACACAAAATCCAATCAATCTCAGACAATCATATATATCACATAATCACATATATACTTGAGGAGCAAGTTGCCTGTCTCAACTCTAAATTGGAAGACAAACAATAGCAGGCCACCAATAGCAAAATTGTTTGAAGGGTGTCCAAGGGATTAGTGCCCTGGTCCACTTCCTTGATGCCCTACAGCCATAAAACATAGTTATATTAAGTCAAAAGCACATATCTGCAGGGAACAAATGAAAAAAAGATATAATGAATAAAATGTTAGCGTTATGTCACGACCAATACCATCACAATTACAATGCGAAAAATATTATTAATAATAAAAACTGTTAGGTAGAACAGGTAGAATAATCCTTGTGTTGCAAGAATATTTGCAAATAAAGTTGCAAATAAAAGTAATAATTTGTTGATTTAAATAGACTTTTTTTTTTCTTACAGGATTATAGTACAGACGGCTAATTTGGCATTTTGTGGCTTAGTAACCAAACCTGACACAAAAATTTTAATATTATATGAAAATACTATTTTTATTCTGTTTTTAAAATTTAAAAATTACATATCTTTTTTCTAGGAGCTAATAGATGCTGGAGTCATTGGTGATGTGATCCATATTCAGCACCTTGAGCCAGTAAGAATACAAACACAGAAATGTCTTCAATTCACACATATCCTCATGAACACACCAACACACTGGACTTGCAAGATTTAGACTGAATCATTGTTCTAAAAACTGGACCTCAAGATCATGTAAAATACAACACCATACAGTATGAACACTACAGGTACCCCATACAGGAGCAATCAACTTAATTAATTTAGTAGCACCACCATAACGCTTAAACAAGTTAATAATTTAAACTAGATAGGTCCACTTTCTATTTTGCACATGGTAAAAGAAGCTAAATGTCCATCACTGAATCTGTACTGGCAGCAATGTTGCACTCAAGTCATGCAAGTCATAAAATGTTAGAATCAGAGAACGTGTTTAAAAACCACATAAAATGTTGTTCCAGGTTGGTTTTTATCACTTTGCTCACTCATTTGTTCGAGGAAACTGGAGGAATGAAGCGGAGAGCTCTTTTGCTCTTTTGGCCAAATCATGTCACGATATTGACCTAATACATCATTGGGCTGGAGCACGCAGGTAAGCCATCTGACAGAAGTCAACGATTAACCAGACTTGTTTTATGTTCATTAATAAGATCACTTTGATCACTTTTTATTCTTAAATAAAAGAAGCAAGCATGTTGGTTTGTTCACTAACATGCTGTGTGTTCTCTGCTTTTGGCTGCTGACATCCAGATAAAGCCAGCAGAACCAACAGCCATCTTAAAATGGTCACCTTAGTACTCTGAAAATAAATCATTAACATTTGTTCATGGCAGGTGTTTACAAGTTTCCTCATTTGGAGCCGTCAGTCACTTTCAGAAAAAAGACAAGGTGAGAATCTGTTTATAAAACTCAGCACAATCCTTTCAGACTGTGTTCTTGTATCTATGATAGCTGACAGAGATCCAAATTTCTTGGGCTCTTTTCATTGTATCCACCATTAACTGTATATTCAGCTTGCACCATATAATATAAATACATATACACTGGTATTCAACGATTTGGAGACACTTATCCATTAAATATAGTAGAGAGAGAGAGAGCGCGCTAAATAGATAATTGAATATTTGTTCCCTTATCAGCCACCAGGTGCTGGAGACCGCTGCCTTGATTGTCCAGTAGAGAGAGAATGTCCATACTCGGCATGCAAAATCTATGTGGACAGAGTGAAACAGGCAATTATAATTGTTTTTACAAATCATTTAGGATAGCTGGTAAAATTAATTTCACACATACTCATAGATGCATTGAACGTGTCTGTATGCTTCCTAGGGTCACAGAGGCTGGCCAGTGTCAGTCATATGCCCGAACTCGATCCCTGACATCGAGTCAGTAACTGAAGCACTGAGAACTGGACCATACGGCCGCTGTGTCTACGAGTGTGATAACGACGTGTGCACTAACCAGGTGAGAAAAGTTCGGCTATTAAATTATATTGCACTACAGGTCTGTCTCAGAAAATTAGAATATTGTGATAAAGTTCTTTATTTCCTGTAATGCAATTAAAAAACATGAAATGTCATACATTGTGTATTCATTACAAATCAACTGAAA
>JAVQJG010067592.1:0-28070 GCA_036024015.1 Craterocephalus amniculus | reverse complement strand
AAATTTGATTCTCACTTCTTTTCTTTTGCTCTCAAAATTAATTTTTGGTTTCAAATCTATTCTATTTGATTGAATAATAAAGAAACAAAATTCTCTCCATAAACATTTATTTTTATTTTATTTTTTTAAGGTGTACTGTCCAGGGGGGAGATATACTGGTGATGCATGCATCAGACTTTATGCTTCATCCAGCATAATGTAATTGGTTTAGCAGAGCAGCTGGTTGGCTGAAAGTTATATGAAGATGGTCATATTTACATTTCATCCTGTTGCTTAAAGAGGGATTCAAAGAAGAATGTCAAGTAGAGTTTACATTTCAGGGCGACTCTAACAACATTTTAATATCTTCACTGTGGCCCCTGACATGGTTGTACAAGAACAGGTACTACTCAAAAAAAAAATAGAATATTCTGAAAGTGCATGCATTTATGCAACTCAACTTAAAAGATGAAATGTTGAAATGTACATACTATATATAGACAAATAGTATACAAATCAAAATACTTCAGCTTTTATTTGTTTAGATTTTGCTGATTATTTCATAAAACCTCAGATTAAAAAACTGAGAACATTAGAATAATACTTGAAATCAAAAAATGGATTTTAAATAGACCCCTGAAAATAAAATCTCGCATCTGTACTTCACCGTTTATGTTGAGCCTGAATACAACAACTTTTCCAGCATATTCTAATTTTCCGAGTAGTGCTCATACTCGAGTGTTTAAACAAAGACAATCCCATTTTTTGTAAAATGTTCGTAAGCCAGGAGCTGTTATTATAAGTGATTATTATAAGTGATCGCCAGGCCAAGGAAATGAAAGACAAACTAGAATCAGACTAGAACAGTGTGTCCAGCTCTGTTTTCCTGCAGATTTTAGATGTTTCCCTGCTGCAACACAACTGATTCAAATGAAATGGTCTCCCAGTATCTTGTCAAACTCTGCACTTACTCTACATCTGAATCACCCATTCATTTGAGTCTGAGCTATTGCAGGACGGAAATGTCCAAAACCTGCAGGAAACTGTCCCAAGAAGTCCAGAGATGGTGATTCTTGGCCTAGATCAGTCACACCACAGCCATATTGAGGCTTCCTTCATTTAGTTTTCATTTTTTAAATGAAGCCAGGAATTGATGTACCTTTTAGGGTACATCCATTTTACAACCAACCAGAAGGTCAGTGGATCAATTCCTGGCGTCTTAAGACTATGCCAAAGTTTCCTTGGGTAAGATGCTGAAGCGCATATTCCCTGCACTATGTCCGTTGGGATATAAGTGTGTGTGAGTTGACTCATAACTGAAGAAATCGCCAGTCTGATCAACGTTGTTCTAAGATAATATAAACCTGAAATTCCCTGATGGAGAGATTAGTAAAATTTCCCTTGTTAGATGTCAATCATAAGTCTTTCAAAGGTAACGGGGGTGAAAATTGTACCAAGTTCAATTTTAATGTCGTTGTAATCCTCTATTCTCTGGCCTTTTTTAAAAGATTTGAGCTTGTAAAACACCTGGAGGCTGTTTCTAAGTATTGAACCAGTCAGGTTGTGTTGAAAACAACATTCATATTGATGGTGTCATACAGGAGTCGCTACAATGTAAAGCGATGGGCAGATGAGAGAGCTTCCCCAGAGATCTGCAGTTTCATCTGCATCCAGCAGTCTCAGCCAAACCCGAAGGCGATGCAGAGGAGCATCCCTGAAAAGCAGAGGTGAACTTTCATCGCTTTCCCAGCCAGAAGCATCTCAGCCTTATCTACTAGTCATTAAAATGAAGTCTTTTAATCTATAAAGCAGCAATAAAAGAAAACTGGGGGTTTCTTGGGCCATCTTGTTTACCTGATAATTGACACTATAGGGCTCCATGCAACCGTGTGACTTAACTAAAACATCTGTGGCATTTTTATCTGCCCAAGTGTTTGTCTGTGTATTCTGTGTTCATTCCCTCCTTACCTGAGCTCAAACTATGACACAGCACTAAAGAGCTAAATAAAACAGAAGTGGTTGATCTTCTATTGGGCCCAAGCTGCAGCTGTGTACCATGTTCGGTGCTTGTTTGAACTTTGACCAGCAGCATCCAGTTGCAGTACAGCAAAGATTCAATGCTATGTAGCTGCAGGAAACACAGACCTTCCACTTTTCCTGGTCACACTTAAGCCTGACAATATAGCAGAGAGCAGCTTCCATCAGACTCGGCCTGTGTGTCTGAGCTTCACCCGGAGGCTGTCCTGAAGAAAATCCATGTGTGGGGGGGGGAAACAAACAAAAAAATTGTCTATGGTTGGTTGAGCATCCATAAGCATGGCATAAAATATAGCCAGGAAGGAGCTCCCAGTCACAAAATCCCAGCACAAACGCACAGAAATAATCAATTTTAAGAATGGTGATGATACAAACATACTGTAATTCATAGGGACAATGTAAACCATCGCAGACGGCAACTTTCAAAAGGATGCTGGGTTTGAAAAGCCTTTGCAGCCGAAGTAAAAAACAACCAGCATGCAGGAAGTGTGAAGGCCACAACTGTGCTTCAATTTGCTAGAGAGCATAAAGACTGGAGCGATGGGAGGAGGTCATGTGGTCCGAGTCCAGATTGGCTCTGTTCCAGAGTAACGGGAGCATCAGGGGAAGAAGAGAGGATGAAGTGCAGTACAGTACGTACATGATTTCTGTGCATCATGCTTGTTTCCATTGAAATGCAACTCTTCCATAGTCCACCAAGCAAGAAATACCTCCCTGGTGAAATCTGCTGCTGTCTTCATCTGCCTGGCAGCCTGGAGGCATTTCACACCATCTGTCAGATTCGGATTAGAAAACGCAGAGTATCCACACCTGAGGCTTTCTAATGCTCACTAACAATATACCTACTCTCAGAAGCCTTTCAGTGAAATAAAGTCAAGACTGGACTTTGTTGGCAGTCAGAGTTTTGAAATTTTTTAGTTGGTAATGTCTCCAGAAATTCATCAAGTCCCTGCAGATAATCTTGAGTTATTAACTGTATTTTATGACAGCAGTTTGTCAGTCACTGATTAATTTTACATACTCTCAGATGGATGCGTGATCAATATTTGATTCTCAAATGATTGACAGGAAGATTGCAAAACGAGAAGAAGCTCCCCAATGGAAAAGTACTGATATGATTACATTGAGCTGCAGTGAGTAGCTCAAACAAGCTTCACTGGAGACGCATTCGTGATCGTGGAAACTGAAGTTACTGTTGCTTGGAATGGCACACTTTCTTACTGCCAGCATGTACGGTGGTATCAGCTGTCTTTGGTGAAATATATTCCTGAAAAAGTGTCAAATTTCTGGAGAAATAGTTCAGAATTATAAGGGAGAACAAGATAAAGGACTTCCATACAGTACTGTATGCATTTGAGAAGTTTATTCCCAAACATCATTTGTCAGTGGAATGATGTTGATAAAGAGAACATTAAAATGGAAGTGAAGGCTTACAGTTAACATCACTCCTAACCACCCCAAGTCTTGACGGTTCACATACAGAAGGAGAAGCAATATTCATGCATTGCAGGATAAGTCAAGTTTATTATAGTCTTCAGCAGCCCTTTGAATGTATTAGCCATTGCTAAATGACTTCTGTTTGTGCACAATGCACTACATACAGCCAATTCACACGCCTCTTTTAAAAAAAATTAATTTCGGACCTTCTGTAGTCAGTCTGACCAGTAAGTTCAGCCTCTCTCACAGGGAAGGGAAGAGGAGAAAACGGGCATTGCTGGACAAGTGACGAGTTCCCCACCATCAGGTTCATTCACAGCCACAGCAGCGGCACAGCTGCAGGGGTGAAGCTGCTTCATGCAGCCGGCTTCTAACACAGCTGCAGAGAAGTAAAGCTGGTGCAAAGCTCCAGCAGGCAAGAAGGAGATGATGGCGTAACCAGGCTAAACCAGTTGCACCAACATGCAGCAGAACAAACAAGGCTGAGGGGCAACAACCTGGGACTGACTGCACCGCCCAGCAATCATTGCCACACGAGTCACACCTGGGGCGAACAAAGTGGGAAGGAGGAGAGGGGGCAATCCTGTCCCACCACCCTAACACGAAGAATGGTTATCGAATGACTACATTTTTGTAGATTGATACTTCTAGTGAGTCAAGACCCAAATTTACCTTGAAGATCAGCACAAACTGTATCTACAATCACATTCCTGGGATTCATATAGCTCACACTGTGAAGGAGTGTTTCAGAGAGCATGACTCATCATGTTTATTGACTAATCCTGCCAGATGTTAATCCTTCTGGTAACTTGAATGTTCAGGAAAAGAGAGTGCTCAGCATTTTGACTCTACATCATAATATGATGTACATTTTTGTTGCAGTAATGGCTGGAAATGAGTGTAACATTGCATAAGCTCATCAAAATCCTGAATGTCTACTACAAACAAAGCTAATGTTGGGTGGTCTTGCAGCGTAACAGAGCACTCTTTTCCTCAGGGTTTTCATATACAAGAGTACTACCCATTTTATCTTCCTTATCTGTGTTAAATCAAAAACAAATGTTGATAGAAGCAAAGAAAACAAACCTGAACAACCATTTCTCAATGAATTGAGGGGAAAACTTAAAACTTGTTATACCGAGGACGTAACTGATACTCTGGCTTCTTTCTCTCCATCATAGTGATAGAATGAGACACGTCAAAAATTTCTGTCCAGGAAGTTGATTTAGTGAGTGGTCTGACTTTTGCTAACCTTTCACTGACTGCTGGTTTTCTAAAATTTCATCCCACCCATCGAGACGGACTACCTGTGCTTCCCTGCTACCCCCTTTTTAACAGCTGGACCTGTTTGTCGTTTTTGTCAGATGTTGTTTCATAGTCAGGTTCTAAAAGTTGTGAGTATTATTTTCTTACTACATTACTGTAGTTGTTTTTTCTTATTCCTCAAATAACAGGAAAAAACGAGTGTGTGCTGTTTCCCCGAATGACAAAGTCCATAGTTATTGGTTTGTTTTGTTAAACTAAATTCTGCCAAAGCCTGAATGTTCAACATAAGATTTTGAACATGTGTTTTTCCTTGGGTATCCTAGCAATGCAAACATCTTTCTATATTATTCTATATTCTATATTTCTGTATTATTTTTATATTACTGGAGTCAATTTTTGTTATTATTCAAAGAATATTGGGAAACAAACTGCTGCTTTTTAACTGTGCCTTATGCATATATATTTTCTTACCAGGTGTATTGTGATGTTTGATACTGCCAGGCACATTTCAAGTGTAAAGAAAAATGTATATTTGTAAATCTTGTATATGACAGTCTCTTTTTAAATGTTTTTATATTCATAACCAGTTAATAAAAGTATTTTTTTTCTATTCATACATGAATATATATGGTAACACAGTTTGATTGGGTAATTTTAAACTGTGGACTAGCTTGGCCTACAGTAGCCACTTCCACAAATATGTGGATTAAAAACACAGATAAAGACAAAGATACACTACCCAAAGAACTACTGCTGATTACACAAAATGTTTAATTGCATACAAAAATCTGTTTATTTTGTTTTTGACAGGGAAGCACAGACTATGAATCCAGTCTGCGGTCGCTAGTTTCCACAAGGCAGCACATTTCGACAGATCACCGGGTTAACTTAGATACTGAAATCGGATGAAATCCAGCTTCTTGAAACTGGACTCTCTCACATCACTCCTTGGTGTACGTATAAGTTTAAGCAGGTTTGGTGCTTTTCACATGCTGCAGACAAAAACAGCAGGAATGCATATTAAAGCAGCGGATTAAATCTGCTCTGATTCTCACGTTTTTGTTTCTTGACTGTAAGTTAAATTACCTAATAATGAAAAAAAAAAAACGTTTGAAGGTCTTTGAGCAGTTTCCAGCTGAGATGGCTTTAATTCTTATTTTCTGCTTTATCTCTCCTTACATTGCTGCATCTTTTGATTTATTCATATTCCTTTGTCTATAAGGCATGTTTATTTGTATTAATAACATGACAGCAAGATGCAGGAGAGGCAAGTAAATATGATTTTATTCCCTTTTCTTTTTGAATATATTGGCTCACAAAACAGCCCCACAGCTGCTTACTTCTCTTCTCTCTATTTCCTTTTTCAGAGTATTCTTTTTCTTTAAAGTTCCTTTTAACGGTAGTACTGTTGCTGCCCTAATAGATATAAATAATTCATTCGATGGTGATAAAAACATAATTAACAGGTTGTGATAGTACAGTCTTCTTCTTCGTGGTTTGTATTTGTTACAAATTGCTATTTAAAGCTTCTTGCAGCGTAAGTAAATGAAGGGGAGATTTTTTTAAAAGTAGCCCCTGCCTTAAATATATAATAAAGTTTTGAGAAATGCAATCTTGAGGCAAAACTGTACAAATAAACTTAGACTTCTGGTAGAAAAGAGGAGTGGAGCATGGTCTCCTGTGGGAAATGAATATTACAGAACTATAAATATCTGGATGCTAAAAGTAATATTTTACCCTACCCATTAAAAAAAAGGAGCTGAGAGCTGGTTGTTTCCTCAAGAACTGAAGATGCATTTACAGGACATGCCATGTTATTCAAATGAGGCTGACATTCATGTGTTGGAGTAGAAGGTCAAGTTTAATTTAATACATGTTTTCATCTAAAATAAGTTGCTTGCTGTCAACATTCCCTCTTAACAGTGATGGTAAGTAAGATGACTTTAATCTCTGGTATAAAAGACGTCTGGGCTGAGATGATTATGCTCCGAAGTAATCATTTGTTGTATTCTACATAATATATGGACATTATTATAAGTTTCTCCTCCATCGTTATTGATGGAAAAAATAAAAAATGCTGAAAACTGGAAATGATGAGTGTTTTAGCGGATGAAAACAAGACAGAGACATTACAACTCAGAGGGGAATTTCTTGTGCTGCACTGCCAAAACAAAATGTGTTGGATAAATAGTTAACTGTGGAAGGAGCTGACAGAATACGACAAAGTTCATCATGCATTTTCACATTATGGAACATGAAACATCCTCTAATTCAGCCAGGCCTGTGAAAAGGTTGAAATGTTTTTAGCTTTTCAGTTCTTCTAATTTGGTGTACAGCTCGTGTTTGTTATTTTGATCACAAGTAAAGCATCCTGTTGGTTTTGCAGTAGCTGCAGGAATGTTTATTTTCAAATCTGCACCAAGGACAAGGATACTCAGAAATACATGATTGCACATCCACCCTACACCTTTACCATAATGTGTTATTTATCAGGCTGTAGGGCCACATAAAGACTTTTGCTGCGTTTCTGAAGGTTATGAACTCAGCTCTTCCACTAAATTTGAAAATGCAGCAAATTTCAGGGAAAATCAATTCAGTCTGAAAAAAGCTGAAGCAGAAAACTTGCAGTTTAAGGATGTGTTTCACACTGCTGTGGGTCTGGGATCTTGCTCTACATCTCCTCATTTATGCTGTAAAGATGGATAAGGAGCCTTCTGTTTCTTTAGGACATCATTTTCAGTGTTTTAGACCTGCAGTTTCCTGTTTGTTCCTCCATGCGTCCAGTATTCTCAGATTTTTAAGGACACACCACACAAGGTTTTCACTTCATAGCCCTTTGAAAATCACCTGATTGTGCAGAATTACTGATTTTGTTAGTCAAACTGTGTTGTTACTGCTAGAGGAACATTTAAATGTTCTTAGGCAATAACAGAATCAACAATCTATTTTCTATATCAATTCCCTTGAATTAGGTGACTTTTTGTCTGAATGAGTCATAGGTCAGTGTAAAAAAATCTCATTCATCTGAAAATGAGGAGGTGCAATGACTGAATTGAAATTTTGTGAAAAAGCAGCCAATGTCCAAAAAAAAAAAAACTCTTAAAGGGCTTCAGAAAGTCTTGAACTGTTTCTTAAATTGAGTTTAAAATAACAAAAAATCTGACAGCCGGGAGACAAAATATATTAAATGAAGTCATGCTCAAGACCTTTGGACTTTTTTTTCCATACTGTAGGTAATGCATTAAATAAAAGTGGAAGATTTGTGGCCAATGGCTTTTGAAAGCCACAAACTCAGTGCAGCAGGCACTGTCATCTTTTCTTTTTTGACTTAAAGCTCTTCATTTTCATTTTACAGACTTCATGAGGACCGAATGAAACTTTAAAGTCCAGCCAATGATCGTCACTCTCACCTCTTTAATTTGCGTGGATCATTTTTAACAGCAGGACATGTGGTTTGAGCATTTTCTCATGTGGTATTTGACTTCTGTGGGCCTTTACAGCCACACTCCAACACTCTTTACCCAGAATGTAGACCCCAAGTTCACAGAAGACTTTGCTATGAATCTTGCAGATTTCTTTTTCTCTTTATTGACTGATCTCTGCTCTGTTTTCAAAGAATCTCTTTGTTTCTTTTCTGTTTCAGCCATTCAGCCGGCCAGGCGGGCAGCAGCTCTCCACCAGCCTGCAGCTGCTGCTGTGCACACAGAGCAGGGTCAGAGGGCACGGATCACCAGCTTGCTCCTTCTGGACCTCAGCAAGGATTCAGGTGAGGACAGAAGCCAGAGCTGTTTGATCAGAGTTCCTCTCTGGATTTCTATTCGATATAATCTAAAAATCTTTAGCTTCAGCCCTCTTCTGTTAAAGTGTTTTGTTTCCCACAATCTGTATTCTATATTTTTAATATCTCTTAGCTTTGCTACTTTTCCTTGAAGCTCAGCAGAGCTCAGTCAGTGACATTGATGTGTGTGTGTGTGTGTGTGTGTGTAAGAAATAAAACCATTGTCAACCTTCAACCAAAGTCCTCACATTGAATGATGTTTTGAGAAAATACAATAACATTTTTGCTGTCAAAAGACCATTCCTATCCGCATAGTTTATTAGAGATCAGATGGACATTTATTTATTCATGGTGCTCCAGTAAAAAGACCCACATGCAAGCAGAAAAAACAGAGGGAGTCCAAGGACTCCGACGAGGGATTCAGAAATGCAAACGAATCAAGCAAGAGGGTGACGAGCAGGGAAGCGGTCAGTCAGACGGCTCAAGGATGTAACAGAAGGTCAAACGATTTGGTTGAATGCTTTAGTGGAAGTTCAAGCTTGAGGGACTTCATGGAGAAATGGTCCGAGGGTGATGCATGTAAATGGTCCTGGAAATGCAAACTCTGCAAATAGAGCAGGAAGGTGGTGGTGAAAGGAAGTCAGGAGGATGATGGCTGCATGGGCGGGTTTATAGCTTGGTGTGGTTAGAAAGCGAGACTCAGGAGTTGCTGATGACAGCACGAATTTAGCCTTAAAGTGTGTACGTTTGCTCAGGAATGATGGGACCAAAGCTGGACTCTGCAACAAACACCATCACCCAACTGAAAAGTAAAACTTCTTTTAATGATGATCCAAGGTTGAGGAAGTCCAGAGATGGAAAAAAATCTCAAGAATGCCAGGCAAGCGAATGTTGGACAAACACTGGAACGCTGAAGACTAAAACAAGAGGCAGACTTCTATACCCAGATATGAGGAAAGCTGACGAGTGGAGGGTGAAACTCATGAGGGTGGGGACAGATACTCAGATGATGGCATGGATGTCCATCTACTCAGGAGCAGGAAGATGACCAGAAAGAAGGAAACAAAGAAAAATACTGTATTAATCCTCTTACCTCCATTATGAAGCACGATAAAGATGAGTACTCCTACCTCCCACCTGTATTCATGTTCATTTTAATTTATAGAAACACTTGTAATAAACGTGGATCAGATCATCTGACAATGAGCTTGTTCAAATGAAAAGCTTTTGTTTCGTATCAGGATTTATCCAGAGACTCACACAGAATTTCTAACACATCCAGACTCGATGCTTTCACATAATACTCTCACTCTGTTTGCATGAATATTCAGCTCTGCCTCTAATGTGGAAAAAAAAATGGTGTCAAAGGAATAATCAGTTGTGTGAAAATTAAATGCAAAAACTAAATGGAGTTTCAGAGATTAAAGAGCCAACCCAGATGAATTTATAATTAAAAACCATCTACGTCATTTTTTGGTGTATAACCCAGTTTCAGCCAGTTTCACGCCAAGCTCATCCCTTCCTCTCCCCTCATTCACATTCAGCTCGCCTCTCTGCTCCCAGTAGCTCATTCAGCATCTCCGTGTAAGGTTTTTTTTTTTTTTTTGGAAGTTGCCATGGCAGAGGGAAAACACTCCATTGATGACCACTCGAGGTGAATGAATTATTATTTTACTGTAGGCGTAACTTGGATCTACAGGTAGAGTTTAGTGAAAGCTTTGTCACTAGGCAGGTCAGAGGCAGAAATTCCTGTTTCTGACAGAAGATGGTTTAACAGGGAGGGAGTCACTGTCTGGTTACCAGTGTCACCAGTTAGCTGGTGATCTTTTTGCCTTCTTCTAAAAGAAATTTAGGAAAATGATAAAAGAAAATTCAGGAAAAGTGAAAAACTGGATGCTCAAGGAAAAAATTACACAGTAAGATTTTCTTTTAGGGGTTTGTTTTTAGCATTACTGACAGCATCAATACTCTAAATTACATATAAGCAGGATGTTTTTGGTTTCAGATTCCTGAGATTAGACACCATTTTCCTTAATCTGGTTTCCATTGAACAGGGAAGCATGGTAGAAATGAAGTTGCCGCCTTAATGGGGTGTTTGTAAATGTACACCAAACAGGCTTATCTTGCATCTGCATCATCACTGTCCTAAAAAACAGAACCAAAAACAAGTAAAGCTGGCTCCCACATGGACAGGCTGACTTACTTTAGAGATGCGTTACCATAAACCATGACATCACTCTGATTTCTGTCTCCTGTTATATTTACCCAATCACCTGCCACTAGATGGATTTATAATTTGATATTTTTAATTCCTATTTAGAAAATCTGAATAAAAAAATGCCAGCTAAATTGTAAAAAAATCGGTCTGTAGCACCCAAAACCATGAGTGGTCTCACTTAGTTTTTAGGAGGACTTTGTTAATTATTGGCAATGAAACACATTAGTGGTTCATGTCAGACCTCATCAGCTGTTTCCAGTCTAACTCTGCACTTAGACTAATGTGACTACTCTGGACAGATATCATTTTTTATCCCAGATATTCCCGGAGATGAAATTTCTGAGGAACTGCCATCTCCATTTTCCTATTGTAAGTGTCCATCAGTTATACTTGCCTCTTCCCCAGGGTTTGTTTCTGTTTCAGACTACAACCTCCTATATGCATTAAATATCTTTCCAGCTTCAAAACTTTGTGCCTCTGACCTAGTTTGATGACACACTGGTATTTATTATGTACATTCCTGGAAACCCTTGTTTTGAACATACAGTAACTATAATTGGTAATTTTTTCTTTAAAAAAAGAACAAAGCAGGTTAAGAGAGAAATGCTGATATCCAAATAAAAAACTCTCCCGCAGGTTCTACCAGTCTCAGGTTTATTTATCTTGTCTCACATTTTCCCCTGTGGACTGAAACCTGCTGTTTCCACATACCTCAGTTTCGTTCAGTTTTAAGACCTCTTGTTCATCTGATTAAAGCATTAAACATCCAGCTGTGTTCTGTGTCTGTGGGCCAAGTGTGTGTGATACTCATGTTGAGTGTGTGGTATCTCATTCCCCTGCTGTGTTTGTTCTCAACAGGCTTTTTTTTATCATCTCATCCCGCTGCCATCTATACTTTCGCAGGGTCTTCATTAACAGATTCCCCTGCTGACTCTCTGCACACCCCTCTCAAATTCTCTCCTTTTTCAGGACTTTTTCTTGCGTTATTGAACGAATGCAGCTTAAAGCTTTTCTCTCCAAATGTGTTCACTTGATATTCTGCGCTGGACCCTGAATGTGACACCATCACCCCATCCCCAGGCAGGGCTGTGTTACACACATTATTCTCAAACACCTGCTGTGTGGAATCACAGTTGCTTCAACCAGTGCAAACCCAGTCATGACTTCTTTAAAGGTGGTTGCCAGGTTTCCATCCAAAAACAGCAGAAACATCTCCACTAAATTCTACTAAAAGAGCTTGGGCAATTTGTGTTTTTTTGTTTTATCACTGCTTTCAGCTTTGTTTCTTCTCATTGGTGAAGACACATGAACAATAATAAAACTTTGAAAGCTAACAGCTACAGATGTTTGATGTCAGTGTCTTGTCTTTTGGATTAAAAGCTACGACAAACTCTGATCGCATAATCTCATTGCACAGATAAATGGCATGTTTTCCCCTCAAAACAGAGAAAAAAGACATGCTTTTAAATCTTTAGCTTTTATTGGCTTTAGAGGCTGATGCTGTTCCAATAAAATTAAGAATATAAGAATTGTGCAGTAGGTGTTTGTCAGTTTCATACTCTTGTCCTGAGCAGTGGCGGATTTAGGAAGTTTGGGGCCCTAGGCGAAGGCAGACATGGGGCCCTTAGTAGGACAACACGCAATGAGATGATTTACCTTTATACAGCTCAAATTTTGACAGCAGCAAAAAGCCGGTTGAGGGTGTTCTCAATGTTGCTGAAATGAGAACACACAAAACAACAGGTAAATTAGCGCCTTGAGATGACATCGTTATGAATTGGCGCTTTACAGATAAAGTTGAACTGAATTGAATTAAATTATACAGATACAAACATTTTTCCAAAATGCACATGTATTATTTTTTTTTTACCTTTTTTCTTCAGTGGAAACGATGTATACCCAAAATTATTATTTAATGCTAATATTTATTTAAAAAATGTACTTATAAACGGACTTCTTAAGCCAAAACTCCTTAGGAGATCGTTTAGGACCGGGTGGAAAATGCATCATGGCAGAGCTAAAAACAGGCTTCATGCCACAGACAACATTAGTGATGCTACAAATAAATGACAATTTCTTAAACTGCCCAAAATTAAATAAATTGATATAAAATTAGATCAAGCTTAAACATCTGTTTAGAACATGTGGTGTTTAGAACATAGAATGAAGGTGGGGCCACGAGACACACACATATGATAGTGCACTGGCATTCTCCAGTGGTGTTATAGTTAGCGATCTGATTTTAATTAAAAACATAATGTGCAGAAATAAGTAATAACTGTGTTATTGATTAGTTTTATGGGGCCCTAGGGAACTTGGGGCCCTAGGCAACCGCCTAGTTTTGCCTAATGGTAAGTCCACCACTGGTCCTAAGACATGATTCTTTTTCTTTTTTGGGTGTACGAAGACAATAAAATAGTTCTGAATAGTGTTGACCACTTTTGAAAAGCAAAAACATCTAACAGTTTAGTCTAGAGATGAATCAGTCTATTAAAATTAAAATGATCTGATCAACTGATCACACAGAGGCTCTGTATGGTTAATCATCTCTGACTCCTTTGAAAGATTTAAAATATTTTCCCAAGTATTTGGTTGTTTTATACACCCCGTCAGATCGAAATGTCATCTGAAGGCACTTTTAAAGATACAATTCAATCTGATTATAATCCAATTAAACCAAATAGGATTATATAATCCTCATTACTCCAGTTTGTAATTGCATTCATCTAATGTCAAACCATCATATTATATTTAACTTACTGCACACAAGGGGACAGTGGAGAGGAAACGCTACCTCTCAACGAGAAAGAAACCTCCAGCAGAACTGATGGCAAACAATTAATTAACAAGATATTTTAGAAGATATTTCTGTTGAGATGCATTATGGCCCTTTGAGGCAGATTCATTCTCTAAAACAATAATGGTGCAGATGTGTAAAGTACAGTTGAATGCTGCCTTAAATTCTATTGTACCTTCTCTTTTATGTGATTCCTTTTAATTCTGAATGCACATGACGTGTTTGAGAAATTATTTTTGAACTGAACATTATTGTTGTATGACTTTCAACATTTCTACCTTTAATCATCCATCCATCCATATTCCAATGTAGGGTCACTGGAGCCCAGCTGCTACTGGAGCCCAGCTGCTAGTGGGTGAGAAGTGGGATCCATTGCAGGACATTTTAATTAAACATTTCTCACAATTCTAAGGCCATTAAAAATGATTTGAGAGACTTTGTGTGTGGTTGGGGATTTTGCTGCATATAGGCGAGTGTGTGCACATGTTTTTTAACCTACACAGTCTGCACAGAGTTCAGGGTTGTTGAAAATCAAATACAGGGGCTCCCCTGTGACTGTGTGGTGGAGTGCATTAAAATCTGTGGTTATCTCCTTGTGGAGTCTTTTCTTCATTAGTTTTCTCTCCTGTTATATTTGGTGAACCACAAGCATATAAATATATATAAGTGAGTGGACATCATAAAGCCCATGCATTTATTTTGATCACAATGCTTCTTTTTACACTAATGCCTCACATTTTAGCTTTTTGAAATGACTCATTAAAAACTTAAAGATGGTAAATATATTCAGATTCCAGCTTCGACTTCAAATCCTTCAATAATACTTTTGACTCTTTTCTGCAGCTTAGCAGGCGATATTCAATAATCCCTGAAATCTGACAGATCCCGAAGGTGTCACCCCAAAAATATACAATAAAAGTTTGACTAATATTTAGTGTAAACTTGTTTATCTTTACCTAAAGAAACCTAAAATGCCAAATTGAAAGTGAATGCAGCACTTAATGTATGTTCATACATCACGACCATGTTGTTCATTATTTGTGCAGAATCATCTCACTATATGAAAACTTGGTTGATAACATTTCCATGTACAAACTATTCACATTTTATGAAGAGGATTCAAAGTCATAAAACCAGCGTACGTGACAATAGAACAAAGTTAATTGGCTTGGCTTGTTGAATGAATACCAATAAATCCTGTGATTCAACTCAAGGCATGTTTTTCCTATGAAGCATAAGTGCCTCAGCAGCTGTGATTGAAGCCACACAAAACACCTATATAAGTAAAAAAAACACTTAAAAACAAAGGCGTTGCCTACTGTAGGTGCTTTTACTTCTTCCATTAAACAACCACTTAAAGGGACACTGTGTAACTTATGACCCAAACATGAGCCTAATGTGAGTTATAATGGATGATTTCTGGGGTCAGTATACTGTCCAGTGGTACAATAATGTTGCCCTATTCAGAAACCAGGCATTTACTGCGTTTACATGGCATCAATATTCGGTTTAAGGCCAATGTTCCGATTTTTGAAACTTCTAGAATTCCATGTTTACATGTGCGAGCAGACAATGTTACTCCTGTAGGCCTATACGTGATACGTCTTCACGTAAATATGCGTTTTTTTCCCGCTTCTTCTGGTATCCATGACAACAACAATAACAGAGGCCAGAAGGTACAGGTTTAGCGCCCCCTACTGGCCACAAGTTAAATACAGTAGTATCCCTTTAAGTGGTAATAATCAGTTCAGTATTTTCTCAATTCTGGACCCCATAAAGCATTTTTGTAGACTCACCAGTGCACATTCACTGCCTCCCACTGACCAATGAGTAAACCAAACTTCTCTTCACATGTCCCATAAAATATTAGGCAAGTTTTTATGATTATAACTTGCCAGTATTTTATTCTTCTAGAGTTTTTAGAAAGTGTGTGCCAACTTGAAATCCTAAGTTATTATTTATTAATTTATTAAACAGTTGAAATTGTCAGATTTTAAAGTTAGGCATTTCCTTTAAAAGTTGTCCTTTTTATATTCCGCTTTATGTGCAGCATCCAAACTTCCCTAATAAGTGTAGCTACTTTAAATTGCACAGGGAGTAAATGCTACAGTGTGTGTTGCTGTTTTTGTGTGTGTGCGGTTCTGTTGGAGCAGCTGTCCTGGATCATTATTCAGGTTTTGTGCAACTCATTTTGGGCAAGCGCAGCGTCCTTTCACCGCCTTTCTGAAACGCTAATGAGGGTGATCTTGGAGAAGACGAGGCGGATCACTGACGCTGGGGGAGCAGCGATCGCGTAGTGATCCATCTCTCCCTCCTCTATTCCTTCAGCCAGGATTGGGGAGATCTCTCTTGGAGCTGGAGAGGAGAAGTCGTCCGTGTCTCTCCGCCAGCAGCCACCGGACTTCTCTGCACCCTCCAGCCAAGTCACGATGGATCTGCGGACTGAAAACGTCTTTGGGATTATCGCTCGCGTCGCTCTGCTTGTGTCCAGTTTGAGCAGGACAGCCGCAGAAGGTGAGTCGGCTTTGCGCTTTTTTCCTCCACTTTTCCGTGGAGATGAACCGAGTCCGGAATGCGCAGATCCGGAGAGGAATGCTCTAATCCACTTATTTACATCCCCACTTTCCCAACTATATTGATGAATGGAAAAACAATGTTGACTTATTAATATTCAGTTTTTGATTAAGTGGTTTCAGCAGGTCTTATTTGCCAATCACTGCTTTTGTTCTATAGAAAAAATAAGTTGGAGTGGTTTTGCCTGTTTCAGCTGGATTATTTATAAGCGAACTTTCTTTTAAGATATTTTTCATTTCTACCCTTCATTTTGAAATATGTTTGACCTGCTTTGGACATAAGTCACAGTTGCGTGCACAGTATAAAGGTCTCAGCACCTCACTTGCACTGAGCGCACGGAACAAGGTTATCTGTTGGCTTTCTGGTTAATTTGGTGCTCAGTACAGCATGATGAGCATCCTGGGACTGAGCCACTGCCTCTAAAACACACAGAAGGTGTGTTAGAGAGAGCCTGGTACAGGTTATAGAGGGCGGTGTGTGGCTGAGAGGTTGCTAGTTTGAGAAAGGTAGACTTTCACCTGCTTCTGAGTTATGTCTGACCTCAACATGAGATACTCTGCAGGTGTAAAGCAGTGTGGGAACATGAAGCAGGCGTTGCTGTTGTCCTCCTGCTTGAGAAGAGGAGAAAAAGACAAAGATGGACAAAGGAATTAGAGAGAGATAGAGATGACGTACACTTACATTTATTCAAAATAGATAGGGAAAGTCCATCTTACTGTATTTTTTATTCTGTTTTGTCATCTTTTCTGTAAAACAGCAATGTGACGTAATCTCTTCCTTTTACGTCTGGTTTCCCTCTTTTTTTTGGTACCAGGATTAACCGCTTACATCTCAATGCACACTTGCTGCCTAAACTCTCAGTTCAAATCCCCAATTCTCAGACTATATGGATAGTTTTTCTCTATATTTTGACACAAAATGTTTCAAGAAACTGCACCTCACACTTCATATAATGCAATCACTTGTTTTATTAGAGCTGAAAAAAGCTCATGAGGTAGGCTTAATGTACCATAAAACAAAATAGCAAACTCCACACGTCATTATATATTTTTTCTCTGTACCGTACACACCGTCCTCAGCTCAGTGTGTAAGCTGAAGAGCTCGATTAGTCCAGCCCTCCTCCTTTCTCCCTCTGCCAGGATCCTTTGCTCTGAACTTGTCGAGATTTTTCCTCCTTTTGCAGCTTTTGTTGTGTTAATGATTCCTGAGCTCGGTTACTAACTTCCACTTCAGAGATGAGAGATACTTGATTGAATAACGTTACTTGGATATTTTTCAACACATTTTACAAAATACTAATTTACTCATAGCTGTACAAGCATGGTATGACCAAGCATCGACTTTGATGTCATCGGGTTACCCCCCTCTCTTCATATCTCTTCAAAACTCTTTATATTTTTCCTGGTTGACATTTGTTCTTTAGTATCTTTTCAAGAAGACACATTTCATTCCACCTTTTCATCAGCTGAGTGAAATCTCTATGACCAATTTTGTTTTGAAAAACCAGTACAACAAAAACAAACAGTATAACAGCTCCCTTCCAAACCATGAATTTTCAGCTCTTTTCATACCATTTGGTTTTGAGTGCAGCGTGAGCCTCGTGGCTCCTCCCCACCTACGCTTCTCTTCTGCTCCCTGTCCTGTAACTGAGATTTTACCTTCAACTTCCAACTGTTATTTATGCAACATTTTCAAAGCCCTTTTTATGGTACAGTCAGGTACCATAAAAAATAATAAATATTTTATATTTGCATCATGTGTTTTATAGTTTTTATTAAAGCAATTGGTTAAACCTAAAATGAACTTGACTATGTTTGTCTTGTGCTACTCTGCGAGCTACTCTGAGATCCATCGGTTTGGATGTTTACCAACACAAGCCTAGTATTTAAAGATTCTCAAAATTTGAGGAGGCTTTCATGAAGATAGTGTGGCCAGTAAATGGAAAGATAAATGAATTTTTACAACATGTTTAACTCTAGCTGGGTTTTGTTAACTAGCAAAGCAAAACCCCCAAAAATCTAATAAATTGGGCTTTGTAGTACATCCAGCAGGTGGCAGTGTATGCTCTGTAGCTGTTATTTAAAGGAGAAAGTAAGGAATTATTGGGAATATCTGAGATATTATTGCATTCAGCATTTTGATTATAAGCCTACAAAGGTAAGTCAGTTTGATTTCTTTCAGCCGTCTCCCAGCCTGTCGTCCAGTGTTCTGGAAAGGAGAATAAAACCAGAGCTGCTGTCTCTGTACGTCTTTATTCGTTCTTCCTCCTTGCATGAATGATCTACACCTTCACCAAAATGTCAGTTTCATTTATATATTTACTTTTTGTCCTTTCTGTGCTTGTCCTTTAGGCTTCTCTCCCCTTTCCTGCTGTGTCTGCCTCTTCTCTAGCCCTTTGATTCACCTTTTCATTGGTTTCTCTTTTCTTTCTGACCGCTCTTCCTGCTGATCCCTGTCAGCATCCTTCCTCTCTTTTTTTCCGACCCAACACGTTTGTCTTTGTTTCCAGTCTTTCTCTTTTCCAACAGGAAATATCTTTTCTATATCTAAGTGAGAAATGTGCCGCTGAGTCTCCTTTTCACCATCATCCTCTTTTCATTCTGCAACCGTTTCTGTGTCTTTTCTCCCTCCTTCATGTCTCTGTGTCC
Source organism: Craterocephalus amniculus (assembly GCA_036024015.1). Taxonomy (NCBI): domain Eukaryota; kingdom Metazoa; phylum Chordata; class Actinopteri; order Atheriniformes; family Atherinidae; genus Craterocephalus; species Craterocephalus amniculus. The sequence continues at coordinate 9,336 of JAVQJG010067592.1, read as the reverse complement.
TCATTTTCCTCTGACTGTATTCTCTCTGCTGGTAATTACTTCCTGATTTCACTGTAGATGGTTTAATTTTAGATGTGGTTAAACTGATGCTGTTTGGAGGTAATTTCTGCTCTTTAATCTTTAATTTCAGTGTCTATTTGAAGGCTTATCGTAGGTTCTCTAGCATGAACATAAATGTGTTTGTGGCTAGTTGAAACTTTGTCAGTCTTTTGACTCTACTTTAAAAAAAAAAAAGCTAATTATTTTGAATGCTGAAAGTCAAATTTTGACTTCAGAGTAACATTATATCTCCAAAAATAGTTTTCCCACTGTAACTCATGAACAGGTGATTGATTGTGATTATTTTCCCCATCATTTTATAAACTGTTGGCTACAGATTAGTCTAAATTACAAACACCAGTAAGGCTCTTTTTTCATTACTATGTGAGCTTGATACCTTAACTCCAAGTTTTTCATGAGATCTGGAGTCAATAAGGGGATAAAAAAGCTATTGGATATCAGTTTGTGTAGCTGTGATGCGGTGAAGGAAGGACGTCCATGCAGCCTGATGCATGCCATTCTCTCTTAGTGAGAAAGGAGCCCAGGAGACACTAAGCTTGAGTTTCTTATCTTGAAGCCATGATCAGTGTGCAGTATAGATTATGTAAACTGGTTTGTGAGCATGTGGAATTTCTTTCCATGACCTCATCGAACTATACAGTGCAAGAACAAGAAAGCTTAAAGGCAGGGTATACGATCTTCTCCGAGAGTCAGAGAAAGCCAGAATAAAAAAGAAACCGAGAAAATTAAATAAGTCTCCTCATCAGCTTGTTGTCAAGTTCTATGTGTGTTGACTCATTAATCAGATTCAGGTGAGCTGCAGCAGGAAACATCCACAACCTGCAGGACTGCGGTCCTTGAGCACTGACTTTGCCCATCCCTGAAGGGACTGTGGTGTCACTCTGTCCATCATTAATACAAAGTCTTGATGAGAAATTATTGCTGCACTGGATGGAAAAAAAATATCTTGCTATTGCAAAGACTTTCCTTAAACAAATACCACTGGGAATGTCTGCTTTAATCATAGCTGAAGGCCAATTTATGCTCTATGCTAAAGACGGATATGGAGCTTGCCGTCCGTCTCCTGCATCTAATGACCAAATTATGCTGCATAAGAGCATAATTTGGTCCATTATCAGACAGCTTATGGATGCATAACCAGTCTAACTCTGAACCTTTCTCTGCTTAGAAGCATACTTACCATAGGACCCTTGGTAATATAAAGGCAGTCATGTTTGAGACCAATGTACCGATTTCTGCACGTAAAAGGAGCAGAAAGTAGCAGTGGTTTCTTTTTGTCTTCTTTTGGACATGTTGTGTATTTTCTGGTTAATGAAAACTTGTGACGTTCCACACCACACCTGGACTTGTCAGACCACATGAGGATGCTATTCCGTGCCAATTGAGAGCCGCTTATGCAGTTAACTATGTCTAATACTTGACTGAGAAGTCAAAGTAATCACTAGATTCACTAAATGAAAAGGAAACCGATCAGAAAGAACTTGGAAATATGGCTAAAGTCTAATTTGTGCTTTTTATCAGGGGGGGATTATCATCCCATCAGCTGCAAACAATCTGTGTTGAAATGTTTCCTGTAATAATCTTGTTCTTGTCAGTGTTTCCGTTTCCTTCAGTTTTCTTTGCTTGTGTTTTTTTCCCTCTGCCTCTCTTTCTCTATCTGTCTCTTACTGTGCTTATCTTACCAGGCGTGACCCAGCAGCACACTCATCATGCACGGACCATAAACCACAGCAGCATAATAAGTTAAGACTGCAGGGATCCCAGCTGTAGGTTTCAGACTGAGCCTCATGTCTACTTCCATCAGACTTTTCCCTGTTCGTTACACATGTGCAGCTAAATGCCAACAAAGTCGACATACATATTTTTAAAACCCACAGTGCTCTGATGACTTGTTAGACAGAGCAGCCAGTTAGTGCGTTGGTAGAGTTGACTTAATTAGCTCTATGGAAGTCAGCGAGTGCATCATCTATCCACAGGGCTGTGAAGTCACTGTGCATTTAATCGTTTTCCAATATAACAGCATTACCGAGTCACCCTGGGTTCCACGGATCAGAAACCTGCAGCATAAAAACTAAAGCAAAATGAGCCCTTAAGCTGCCAGAAACACTGATTTACTGCAGGTTAGTATTTAGTTTAGGTGTGAGTTTTATCCGTCTTCACTGCTTTGGTTTGCAGAGAAACACTGCTCATTTTCCAGTGAGTATGTAATGATATGAAACCATCACACGTGACTTCGTCTAAAGTTCTGTCCACCAATCTGTGGTGAGAGACAGCTTTTGAACACAGTTCTCTTATAGTAACATCACACTGTTTTATTCAGTTCCCTGATGGTTTTTCTTGATGGGACTTGGAATTATAAGCTCAATAAATCTCATCAAACTTCTAAAACCATCAACAAAACTAGTTGGAAGCATTTTTTAAGCTATTGTCTCTGAGATTAGGTCCACTATTTGCTCTTCATGTCAAACATCAGGCTAGCCATTGACTGCTGGACCTTTCAGTGTTTTGTACCCAAATGACTTTGCATCATCGCGGTGGACTTGTATGTTAGCGTTACCTGGCAGAGGTTGTAGTGCATGTCGTTTTTATTGATTTTCTTGAAGGAATTACACACTAACCTTTTTGTCAGTTGAGTTTGGCTTATAGTATTTCTTTTATTTGTACTTCTTTAGCATATATCTGGTTCTGGCTCCATTTTGAGAACCTTGATGCTTTTTGGTGAACCGGCTCGCATTCACACCAGTTAAACTGGAATCACAGTGGGATGACTTTTACTCTGAGGTAAGTTGTCACGCTGATTTATAACCAAGGGTTTCCATAAATAAGCAATATATTCAGATAAATGAGAAAATTTTGCAATATTTTAGGATGTTAACACAAGCTTCTATAGATTGCACTACAAAGCTGAAATGGGTTGACAACAACAGTAAGCATCAGCTAAATGACAGTAATGTAATTTCATCTGATATTTTTGTGTTTTGTTTTCTTTCTTTTAAAGTGTAGTGAGACATCAGTAATACAACAGTCTAACGTGTGCGTGAATCCAGCCTTTCCCCACTGATGATGCCACGGTGCGCAAAGGGGAAACACGTTTTTGGTGCCGGTTGAAAATGAATTTTCTAGGTTTCAGATGATTTTTCATTGGTGTATATGCACCGACCAGTTCTGTTACTGGGCCTGGTGCCGAGCAGGTGTGAAAGGGCCATCAGTGTCACACGCTTACTGCTAGGCTCTGGTATAAGGTGTTCTTCTCTGTTTACAAAAAATCCACACAAGCTGTTTGATTTCTTACAATTGAAAATATATTTACAATCCCTAAAAATACGGGATGATGAACGATGAAAAGAAGAATAGGTAAGAGACAGTAATCCAGTAAAAACATTGATTAAAGGAAGGAATGGTAAACCTGAGGTAGAGCAGTGATTTGGCCATGGATTGTAGGGCTGGTGGTGGATCAATCACTTCTTCTGTCCTTCACCAAGACACAAAACATTAATAATTTCTGTGAAAGAACTCGGATTGGAATAAACCAAATGCATTTCATTCAGTATTAGTGGAATATCATGCTCGGGGGGGTAAGACATTTAAATAATTCGGAAAGAGGGAAATTTTGAAGGCAAGTTTATTTGTGTTGCACATTTCATGTACAAGACAATTCAAGGTGATCATACATTTAAAGCATTACAGCGGGGTGGAGAAGGAGCAATAAGAAGTTTTTAAAGACAAACTTAGATTGAATGACCATGAACTAAAGAAAAAAAAAAGAAATTCTCAAATAAAATGCAAGAAATGAAAGTTAATATTTCAATGCATAGAGATTGCACATGTTTCCTTGGGCTATAAGTTTACTAGATTCACAATTCATTTTCCCTAAAATGCACTAAATATGTTAATTTTTATGTTCAGGACAAAAAAATTTTGAATGCATTCTATAAAGAAGGTAAAAATCTACCAGTTTCCTGCAAACCACAGAAAAATGAAGGCACACACCTGGAAGAGGAAGCTTCCCACTCCTTCTTTGCTTAGATATCATAAAGCTTTTTAGCCTCAAAAGATTTTCCCTTGCAAGTCTAAGTTGTGTGCAAATGATGCAAAACGAAGCAATGCAATGACAGAAGTGTGCAGACCTTCGGTGAATAACTATAATAACATCATTACAGATTTATCCCTTCATTCCTCTCCATGGTTGTGACAGTTTTTCTTCGCTGTTGGGCGGCTTTGTGGATATTGATGACCTCGGAAAGGTCTGGTGTCCCACTGCTGTTTTTTTTTTCTGATTTGTTTTAATTTTGCTCCAACTACCGCATTCCTCTGACTGATGAAAAATTCTGTATTAAGTGCTGGATTTAATTAGCTTTGCCTCGATGTACTGTAGGGGCATCTTTTTCTGTTGTTGTTGCCTTGAGAAATTCTTTTAACTATGTGACTAGATCAGTTTTATCCCTTTGATTTTAGATCTCTCAGCTTTGACTTGTTTCTCGTCAAGTTGTGTTTCTATTCTCGTCTTTGGTTTAGGGGTCTGCAGCTTTTACAGTCCAAAGATTTTTTCCAAACTTTGCTCCCAGCCTATAGCTACATAAAACTTATTCAGAGTCGCAAATTTTACATGACCTTATGAAAAAAGACAACTTGTAGGTTTTGATAAATATCTGCAGTTATGGTCAAAAGTTTACATGCACTTGAAAAAAACATGCTTCTCCTGAGTTTTCAGTTATCTCTACAACTCAGATTTTTATCTGATAGACTGATTGGAACACCAAGTTTTTTGTCACAAAAAAACATTAGTGACGTTTGGACTTTGTTACAGGTCAACTAAAATGTGAAGCTTGAATCTATGACCACTGCTCTTGACAGAATGGGTGCAGTTTTGTTAAATTTGTTGGTTTTCTGACATGGACTTGTTTCTTCAGCATTTTCCACATGTTCTCAGTGGTGTTTTAGTCAGGACTTTAGGAAGGCTGTTCTAAAACTGAACTTCTAGCCTAATTAAGCCATTTCATTACCAATTTTGATGTGTGTTTGGGGTCATTGTCCTGTTGGAACACCCAACAGGGCAATGACCGTCGGTTGTAAACCTTTGACAACGACTATACAACTGAAAATTTGTCACTTTTGAAGAAAAATAGTATTTTTCTAGTTTTAGGTTTTAAAATAGAGAAAACAAAACGTTTCAAAAGGGGGGTTAGAGAAAATGTGGAAAACTTTTCCTTTCAAAAAGTTCTTAAATTCCAAACTAATGACGAGAAAAATAGATCTAAAAGAGCTTATTTGTACTTTTATTGTCATTATGTTTTGTAAATTCAATGCAATTATTTAATTAAAAAAATGGTTAAAATCTGCATTTGTCACAACATCTACAGTATATTTAAGAATATTTGTTGGCTCTTTATCATTTTTTGGAAGGTCCACTTGTGGCTTCAGAGCCGCAGGTTGCAGACTCCTGCTCTAAGCATTAGACTTCCTCTTTTTTAGGTATTTATGGTCATTAACTTGTGTTGATAAGGATGGAAAGAGAGTATGTACATAGTTGTACGATTCTACAAACATGCATATAAATGAGTCATATAGTTTCACATCAGAGAGAGGTCAGAATTGCATATTTTTAGATCTTCGAACTATCATGTCTTTTTAAAGGAGGCTATTTTGGGAGCAAATTAGGTTTTTCATTTGTGTGATGCTGATTACAAAATTGGGGTTTTAAATGTCTTTGTGTGTCGTAGAGCAATGCTGCAGCTAATCAGAGGCTGTTTATGTTTGTTATAGTGACTCTTTCTCTTACATCTGCCGTGTGGTTCGGTTTCATTCCCCAAAGTAGCATTGTGGAACACTGGAAAGCAACGTCTGACTGCACAAGTTGCATCCAGCATGGAAAATGACAGGTTTCTGTGGTATTAACTACAGTGCAGTTAATTTCCACATGTTTACCCTCTGAGGAGTTAATGTGGGTTGTTTGACACCATTGCCCACATGCTTAAACGATGAATGTACGAACCTTTTCGAACGCACAGAACATGCACACATCACACATCCTACCTCATGAGCACCTTTAGCACTTTCACACGCATTTATTATTTTTGCATATTATTGTATTTTGTTTAAACATCACACTATATGTCTCAGGTTATGGTAAAATTACAGGACTTAATGTGTATTTTATCGTAATTATGAACAACTTTCTTTCTTTTCTTCTGTGGAGAATTCTCTTGTTTTGTTTGTGTTCCTGCAGCCATTTGTAGTGGATTTGTCTGAAGATGCCCTGGGAATATTGGAAGATTCTGAATAATTAAAACATTTTCAACATTAGCATTGTTAAAGTTGTTCTTTTATGGGAAGCCCAAGAATCAAAACAGCAGAGGATCTTTTCCTATTTATTGAAAATTAATTTGGATTCAGGTCACAGGTAAAGCAATGCCGCGCTGGGCTCATGAAACAGGTCATCCAGCCTGAGACCCGAGCTTTGGATGTATTCACAGTTTTACTTCTTACGCTGAGGGGCAGCCACGTACAAAGGGATGGCTTGACACTTACCAGAGTGTAATTGGCCAGTTATGTCCGACATGAGCATCATTACTCACACGGTAGATTGGGATGTTCTGTTCATTGTGTATGAATGTTGATTGAGGCATGTATCCAATGCAACAGACCTGACTGATGAAAAACAGATTAATTCTTAGTTACATCCAGTTCTTGCTTATGTCATCTATCTTGGTTAGGGGTGTTACAATATTGATGATATCGCAATATCACAGAAGGTAAACTGCCACAATATCAAGCAGAGTGTCTTGAGACAAAGATAATAATTTTCAGTCTGATCTGGTGGAGCAAAACATAATGAAAATAGACCGTGATCCTCAATGACCAGTGTGCTCTTCCTTATTTTCATTTATCAAATAAGATAAGTGTTTTAATGCCTTTGTGAATTTTGTTGGATATAGTACCTGGGTTGTCTTTTCTCCAAAAATTATATTGAGCTGTTACTTGAATTTGGCTCTTCATCCAAGGTTTTACAAGCTGTTTAAAATGTCATAAACTTGAATATGACAGTAAATGTTGTACCAACGACCAGTCAAAGCATTTTTATTTTGTCATTCTTGTTATAGTGATCATTCTCGCAATAACACAATAAATATTGTATTGTGAGTTCATACTGTTATAATATTGTTATGTGAGATTTGGATATGGGATTCCCCTAATCTTGGTGATGTCATTATACATGTCAGCTGATGACTCTTACATCTGATTCTTGCTTATCTATCGGTGCTGGACTGAAGGACACACAGACAGAGCAGAGCTAGAAAACAATTCAGAAAATGACAAAATATAACAGGATAATGAAACTTCTTGTGTTCTCATGTTTGTGGCTCTCGCTTGTTCTGGATCTAAATAAATATCTAATTTGTCAGACACCAACATCTTAATGTGAAACTTCACATTTGTATCTCTGAAATAGAAAAAGAACCAGCTTTTGTTTGTCAGCACCTGTCTCAAGATGCATTTGATTAATTGATTAAGATAATTTAACTGATTAACATCTTAATGATCGATTAATTATGCCCAACCTGAAAAAAAATAGACTCCATGCTGTGTTTACTTGCAGTTGGGCATCTGAAGTTCACCCAGGTAATGCTTAGTCACCAAAAATTAGCTAGCATAACTAGTTCATTTCTTATTCATATGGAGTATCAAATAGTATCTAAGCTGTAGCTTTGATGCGTTACAACCACCAGTCCCCCACCCTCCCTGTTACACACTGTATAAAACGCCACTTCACCTTTGCTTTTCAGTTATTATCTACTTATTTGTGGAGTTTGCATGTTCTCCCCATGTGTGCACTTGTCCTCAGCGGCGAACTCCAGCTTCCTCCCACTGTCCAAAGACATGCATGCGAGGTTAACTGGCCGGTCTTGTCACTAGGAGTGTAAATGTGAATGGTTGTCTGTCTCTCTATGCTGACCCTGCAATGGACTGGTGACTTTTCCAGGGTGAACCCCGCCTCTCGCCTGATAATAGCTGGGATCGGCTCCAGCACACCCGTGACCCAATTGGATTAAGCGGTTCAGAAAATGGATGGATGGATGGATGGATAATTCATTTTGATGTGGATCCATCATGGAGAGGAGAGTGGAAATCACCATAATATCAAGTGATTGTGATTTAAAAAAGAGAACCTTACCTATGAGTTGCTTTATAAGTCTGACTACTGAATGTGTATTCTTTCCTCATCTTTTGTACACATGCAGTTTTATGCATCTGTCGCTCTATGCCATAGAGGATCCCATTTTTTGTGTACATTTTGATATTTCAGCATCACATTGGATTAAGAATATTTTGTTTTTACTCAAACAAAGAAAAATGAAGAGAGAAAATCAACCATAAAGGTTCAGTGGATCTTCAAATGTACAGAAGCAATCACAAAGGTGTAATCTTAAAGTCAATTAAATACATTTTTTAAAAAAAGGTTCATGATTAAAATCAAGGCATTTCTAACCCTAAAGCTGATATTTCCTTTTGAAAATAAAGATGTAAAGCTGCTGGATTAAGTTATACTGTAAGCCTTTGAAATTAAATCAAATTGTGGCTGAAACAACATTAGCATAACAACGTGGGGTCCAATATAAACTGGCCGGACCCACAAGTACAGCTTCAGAAGCTGCAGTGAGTCAAATCCAAAGCATCGCCTCATTACCGAGTGTGAAATGTTTTTGAACCTGGAGGAGCAACTGCAATTTAAAAGCTATAACCAAGAACAAATACACAAAATCCTGAAAGCAATAAGTTGTCCCTCAGCTATTGGCTCCATAGAGAATTCACCTATAGCACATCGCTCACTTAATAATCAACCTCACCAACTCTTCCCTCCACATTTCATTTGTTTCAGTACTCTCCCTGAGCCAGCGGCAAGGTCCAGCTAAAGCTGTTTATCAGACAGACAGAAAGAGGCTAAAACACATCCAGTAAGGTTTTTATTTCTTTACTCGTAATATTTCAGCGACAGAGCAGCAGGCTAACATGCTTCCTGTGAGCTAAGCTGCTTTTCACCTCCATTTTGAAATATTTATATATTTATGTGCATCTGGCTGCAGATAAATCAGCTGAAGATGATTTTTAAAAACCTTACTGCTCATTTTATTTAACATACAGATGCAGTAAAGTGGTGTTTTTTATCTGTAGACCTGTGAGTGAAGTGAAAATTGCTCACAGCTGTTGTGTTCGCTGGTCGATGTGGACATGAGGTAAAAGTTCAGCGAACATTCAGCATGTTTAAGAGCCAGTTTG
>JAVQJG010067588.1:0-14288 GCA_036024015.1 Craterocephalus amniculus | reverse complement strand
ACTTAATTTCAGGTACAGCTCCTTTAAATCCTTACAGTCAAGCTTTCACCTGTTAAGTACATTTACTCAAGTACTCTATTTTCTTTTTACTTAAGTTACCTTTTAAGAAACTTGTAGGCTACTTTACTTGAGCTTAAATACAGGGGGGATTCATAAATTGTCAAGAAATGAGCTACAGAATGACAGAAATATGTCATTCTATATAAGCAGTTTTATTGCTTTGGAGTCTATCTGAATTTTGTGTAGGAGCCAAAATAATGAAGTATATTAAAATTATGTCATACTAAAGCCAGTTGGTTGATCTTTTTACATAATGAAACCATGATATCAGTTACCCGACATACACTTTTATATTATGTCACTGAAACCCGATGAATACATTTTAGAAATGACTAAATTCCCTCCCTTGTGAACCAGCCTTTGAGTTTATTATACCTGAACGACACAATGTGGCCCAAAATATTGCTGTGAGAAGACACAAAATAGTTGGTGTCTTCTTGCATTTATGTATATATTTAATGATATATCACGTTGGTGTGTTAAATAGCTCACATGTATGTAATACTATCTATATTTGCAACCGCTGCTTTAATGTTTTATATAAAGAAGAAAATAAAAACTCTTCTCTCTGCAGTCCTCCTATCCTCCTTGGATGTATCTTTAGATGATAATTCCTCCCTTTGAACCATAACACATATTAGAGCAGATGGATTTTCTCCCTTACATTTATTTAGATTTAATAGTGGATGTATGATACCCTGTTAACCTCACTCTTATCATTCCCTTTATACAACATTCCAGCACCAAATTACTGCAAATAAATTTCGGAGAGCTAATATATACAACTCAGTGTTCACTTACAGAAATGTTTTGTGGGTTGTTTGGGGTAGATCTCTGAAGGCTGTGTGGGTACATTAGGGTGAAGTCAGGGAGAGGATGACAGAGTGTTTGTGATGAAGGATTTAGCTGCCCGCTCTAGCAGCTGGGGGTCAGTTGGAATAGATGCACTTTAAAAGAGGTGAGAAGGCTTAGGGATTAGCCGAACTAATGACATCCTGCTGAGGCACAGTGTACAAAATATTTGAAATGGGGTTTAAGTTACAGGTTTTAAGTCTGATGTTGAGGCTGTTCTGACTTGGTGGAGAAATGCCTAACACCTGTGTGGAGGTAAATCTGCTGGACCCCAGTTTAGCTGCCAAAAGACTGCAAAATGGAATGAAGCCCAGTAAGATTTTCAAAAAGAAAAACAAGCGCAACAAGCTACAGATACATTAAGTTGTAGGCTACTTCCACATATCCGCTAGGACCACTTAAAAAAAGGCAGATGCAACAAGGGAGGTCTGTTACGATTTCCATTATTGTACAGTCGTCATGTTATCATTCAGGAAGTCCTTCAGGCTTGTCTGGATAAGTGATTGAAGAGCTGTGCGTGTTTACTCAGCAAGCTTGTGTTGTGTTGTCCCAGCTGGTCCGTAGGAGAGTGGGGGGCATGCAGCCGGAGCTGCGGAGGAGGGGAGCAGACACGGCAGGTCCGGTGTGTCCAGAAAACCAGCCAGACCAACGTAGACGGCTTGACTGAGTCTGACTGTGTCCAGCCCACCCCGTTAATGAGGCAGGCCTGCAACACTCACAGCTGCCCTCCGGTGTGGACCACCGGGCCGTGGTCACAGGTAAGCAAGTATAAGTGCCTCAGATGTGTGAGAATAATGATTTTACTGATGTGAGTTTCTGCTATAGTTCAAAGCATTGCACCAAGGCCTGAAAAACACACTCCAAACTTACACATTCAGTCTATAGTAATGTTAAGTGGAACCTGGCTTTGATGGCTTCCCCACATTTTATGACAGTGATCTCAGTGACTTTAAACTGAATGATCCCACTGAGCCCGGTGGTACTTTGTTCTCCTTCCAACACCTACACACAGTGTGTAGCGACCTGTCTCACTGTCTACTGCCATTTTAACTCAAATATTCCTAAATGACATTAAAGGTGCCCAGTGTGCTTCCTCTCTGGTACAGTAAGTGTATTCTGTCTTAACTCTATATTTGATGGATGCTTTGAAACACTGTCAAAATTAAGATGTGGTTTGCTTATAATATCCCTTCAGAGATTAATAAAGTACTTTTTTTTACTCATTTCATTTTTTATTATACCATTGAGTTTGATTTGATCATAAGGTGTGTAGAATATTGAGGGAAACTATCTCAAAGGATTTCTTAAGAAAGTATGGGATAGTAATGCATTGTTTTGAGAGCATGCATGAAATGTGCTTTGTGTCAAATTTTACATGAGATTTAACACGGTGATTCTTTAATTCAGTCAATAGCAGTCAATTGTTGTACACTGAACTTTATGTTTTTAGAAGTAAGTATCAAGCAAATTACATGGAAGTGTAATTAAAAAGTGTATTAAAAACTTCAGAGTGACAAAGATAATCAGATCAGTTTGGTATTGGGCTAGAGGAACACCAAAAAGGTTCATGGTTTCTGCGAAAGAGGAGATTAAGTTATCTAGTGTAAGTGAAGAGGATGTAGAGGATAAGGTTAGATGGAGGCAAATGATTCCCTGTGGCGCCCCTGAAGGAAACAGTTGAAAGGTGAAGAGAAGAAGCCAGTATTTGTTCTGTGTTTTCTTTCTCATTCCTTGAGCCCAGTTACAAGGGTTAGGTGTTTCTTTTTGTGATGTTTTTGGATGTAACTGCTTTAAATAATAAAACTACTGCATTTTAACCAGCCTATTAATACATTAATAAACACAACAGGTGAAGAGGGAAATGATTATTTTTAATTCTATTTCTTATTTTCAGATTTCTTTCAAAAATTTCCAAAACAGAAACAGAATTGCTGAGTAATCAAATACCTTAATAAAAAAATGAAAAATAAAAAAATTGTTTTGCCTGTAGTGTCTTGCTATTAAGCATTTATTAAACCAAATGTCATGATACTTCCTTGTATTTGGCAGTGTTCGCGTAAGTGTGGCAGCGGTTTAAAGAAGAGGACTGTGGTGTGTGTGAGCACCACTGCAGGTGTTCAGAGTCACATGCTGCCAGACAGTGAGTGTGCAGGCCTGCAGAAACCTGCCAGTCAGGAATCCTGCTTCATCAAACGCTGCCAGAAACAACGCAAGGTCCAGTGGTTTGTCTCCACGTGGCAAGAGGTAGTTCAACCGCAGACACAAAGACTGGCAAAAAAACATGGAATTCATTTCAGCGAAGCAAAATATGTGCTGAATATTTATTATGTTTGAGCTCATTTGTGTGAAATTCTCTGGATCTTTTGTTCTCATTGTTCAGTGTTCAGCAACATGTGGCCGTGGCTATCAGGCACGTTTCATCAAGTGTGCAGAGAAGGTTTGTATTGTTTACATAAATGTAGCAAAATACTAATTTCTTATGATTGAATTTGAGTTTAAATATTATGACTATTCTCATCAGAAATTGTCTCGGAATAGCAGTTTATTAATATTTATGTTGTCAATAATGCTGCCTTTCATGTAACTGTATCCTGCAGCAATCACTGAATTCCTTGCTTTCATTTAAAAGGATACGGCCGGAAAATACAGAGAGCTTGCAGCCAAGAAGTGCCACCATGTTCCCAAACCCACCGTCGAACTCCAGAGACCCTGTGTCCTCGCTGACTGTCCTTCCCACACAATCTTACCTGTCCACAGATGGAGGACACCTCAGCACAGCTATCCACCTCAGCCCCTCCCTCATCGTCCGCCCCCTCCAGAGTGGCATTCATCTGCATGGTCTCAGGTTAGTTAATGTCCATCTGTAGTGATTATTAAAGGCGTTATAGAAGACGTTTGTGGCTGTTAAGAAAGCAGAGACTGTTTGTGAATTTTTTGAATAAAGCACATGCGCATGATCAACCTCTTTGAATCCCAGCTCCCTCCCTGGCCACGCCTACAACGAGCTTGTTTTCAGCTGCCGACTCTATTATGTCAGAAACATCTTCTAACAACCTTTCTCCTCTTCTTAGCAACATTGAAAAAAACTCTTACTTTTGCCGCCACCTTTAGTGGTGTTTAGCTCTTTCATCAGACGTTGCTAACTGCTAGCAGAGCGATTGTTAGCCACCTGCTGTGACCATCAGACAGGAGCGTGCACGGTATTTATAGCACGTCCAAAGAGTGATTGACGGTCCAATAGACGAATAAAACAAACAGTGATTGCAAAAATGATCGGTCAACATTTTTTAAGTCCCATTACTTTCACAGCTGATGTATAATGACAATTATATGTTTAAAGATTTTAATTAATCAAACTTTATGGGGCAGTGAACTAATTTATATTCTAATATTTTTAAAAAAAAGAAAATTCTTCTATAAAACTTTTAACATTCGAAGAACCTATAAAATTATACATGCTTACATTCCTGCCATAAAAAGACACAACACAGAACTTAAGCGATTCTCTCAGTGACACACTCCACTCAACGGCTAATTCGGCACATTGCATCCTGCCTGATTTCTTCTTTTGATTGCTGTGCTAACTCAGCCACCATGCAAGTTCAAACGGGCCGGTGTGTTTATATGTGCTTGTTAGCATGCATAAAATGAAACTCAGGTGCAATGTTATGCAGCGTCCCGGGTGAAAAAGTTATATACTGCGGTTCCTCAGCTTCAGGACACTGGTGGGCAGCGACCTCTCCATAAGTGCTCATAATAGATGCCACTGTGTCATCAAACAAGTCTGGAATGCAGATTTTTAAGGTTGGAAACTTACAGAGTGAATCTTTAAAACGGTGTAGAGAACTATTCTGTCACTTCATCCCTATTAATCAAATGAGAAGTCACTTTGGGTAGAAGCATCTTTTGAATCAATGCAATGCAGTAAACTCAAACAGCAAAGGTGTACATGTCTCATCTCTGTGAAACAGATGATCCCATTCACATTGAGATGGTACTGACTGGAATGGAAGAAAGCAAGGGAAGACATACTGAGCCATCCTGAGTTGGGCTGTACCACACAGTACAGTCCCACATGACAAAAAAGCACCAATAACCTTGTTCATCATGGCTTTGTTTGCTTGTTTAGTGCACAGTGACCTGCGGTGGAGGAGTGCAGACCAGGACGGTCCAGTGTCAGGTCCAGAGGAAACCTTCCTCTGGTTGTGCCCTCCATCTTAAACCCCCAGAGTCCCTGGCCTGCAACACCAACTTCTGCCCACGACCTGAGAAGAAAGGTAGAGATGCGGCCACGAAATGTGCTCTTACCATAATTCTCTGAAAATACTGTCAGCGTGAAAATAAGCTTTCGGGGAGAATTCATTTTCTTTGTTTTTCCACAGATCTTGTGTGCAGGGATTACTTTAACTGGTGTTATCTGGTGCCACAGCATGGAGTCTGCAACCACAAGTTCTATGGCAAGCAGTGTTGCCACTCCTGCTCAAATTCAAACCTATAATTATTCATCGTGACTTTCAGCTCACAGATGCATAGCTAAGAAATTAAAAGACTATATTTCATGTCCAAGCTTGAAAAGATGAGTTTATGTTCCAAGTGGTTGGTGAGCACTGAAGACAAAGTACATTTCAGAGGATGTGCAAGAGAGTTGCAGTGCCCTTTCTTCTCCCTGAGATGCCGGACATCTGCATGTAAGAATCTGATGCTGACACCAGTAAACGGGAACGTGACCACGAGAGGAAGAAAAATCGTGGATAAAGAGAGGCGGACTGACCTAGCATAAAAAACTGAAAACATGAAACTGTGTTTATTTACTGTAATGTTACAGAAGACAGCAACTGATAAAACCAGCAAAGAACCATTGCAGAGGCTGCAAATAACACGTGACAGATCCCGCTCTGTGCTTGTCCTCTTGATCAATGTAAATGTTTGATGATAAAAGGGTTTTTCAAACCCCTAGATGTAATGAAATAATATACTATTGCTCATGAATGGAGCAAAAGTGTATTGATTTCTAAGGAAAAAGGAAACGGAAAGAAACCATACTGATGACATCATAAATCAGAGATCTACAGTATTTGAGACAGATAGAGCTGCATGGACTTCCTTTTATACTGGGAGAATCAGAGAAATTCTCAAGATTTCAGGAAATGGCTAACAAGTTGTGTGACCTGTGTACAGTGTTGTTTGTTTTATTTATTGGCTTTATAATGCAGCATTGCTGAAAGACTGTATTAATAAGCAGCGTAAATGCAACTTTTTAAAAACTAAATTCAAGCACCAATACCTGGGAATTTTTAATCAACAAACCCACACCTGTTTTAATCCAAACATCAATTCTCACTTAACAAAAATGTTGCTGTTGGATAGAAATCTTCATCCATACAGTGATGACTGAGCATGTTACAAAAGTCACTGGTCTTTATTTTATTGTTTTGCATTATTACACAAAGCAGTTGTGTATTGCATGCATTGCTATGGTACAAACATGCATCACATATACTATTTGAAAAGAAAAGGCAGATGATGGTTAATACTATTCTGATGTGACTTTGTTACAGTAGAGATGAAATAACATTAACAGAATGTGAATCATAATAGCAAGCCAGCTGTAGCATGAGTCCTGATGTGATACTTTACTTGTAGTGCAACTGAACTTCATGCTCAAAATGTGTCATGTGGATTCATGAAAATGGGACAAAAGGCTTAAAAAGGAAACTCGATCTCATCAGGTTGCCTGGGGCTGGTGTCTTCAGCTTGGCAAGATGCTTTCATTACACCGAGAACACGGATTTACCTTTCAGCATTTCATTAGCGTCACTATCGTTGTTACACGTTACACGTACATCTTCATAATAGGGGCTACAATGTTGTTTTTTGTATTTTCTGTAGCTTTTATACTCAGTTTTGTGACTTTGAAATTTAACAGCTGTAACAAGTTTGTAAACTGAAACATATCTTAGTTATTCTGTGGTGTTATTTATTGTCTCCCAATACCCCCTTCTACAATAAGTCTCTTTCTGTTGTTTTGTAAACTTCACAGCACAACCAGGCAGGGTTCCTTGGTACCTATTTAATTAAAACAAAGTTTAAAAAAAACAATGCTGTTGCGATCTATGAATTAATATCAAGGTTGTGTTTTTGGTATTTAGATATAATTCATTAATAATGCTGAATCTGAATGGTTCAAAAATACTGAGGGACACTACATCCGTGTATATGTGGATTTGTAATACGACAGCACATTTCAATAAATGGTACTGTAACAAAATGGGATATTTTTGCTTTTAAAAAAAAAGTGTCACAGATGTTTATTTTGTTGCATTTACTAACCTGTCAAAATGTTCCAAACAACATAAAACAGAGATATATAATTTTTTTTTGCCACACTGTGTAAATATTTTTGTACTTCAATGACGAAAGATCCCCTTTGCCTACACCGGTGAATCCATGGTAGGATATTCAAATATCAATGTGGGTAATTCATTACCAGTCACCAAGCCATTGCATTTTTGCAGCTTTTCTGCAAGTTAAAGGTGTTTCTATGTTCTAATACATGAAATGGAAAAGAATCAACCCAACAGCTTGTTTTCAGCCTCAGTACAAGCCTGTCAATGACCCATTCATTTGAGTCAGATGGTAAGGACACACGCTAACAGCAACCTAAAACCTATGAGACATGCATGTCTTGAGTGGAAATCCCTGCCATACAGTTACATTAAGCAACTTAAAACAGTGTTAATGTTTTAAATATAACTATCTGACAAGTAGCCTGACATTGCTGAGGTTTAGACGCTCACATGAGCAGTAACTTGCAAGACCATTGTGTTAGCATAGCAATTAGCACTGAAAGTTTTTTCTATCTTTTTATCAGAAGTTAAATTGAATTGTGTAATCATGGGTTCCTTGATGTAATGCGAATAAAACAATAACATTTTATTAAAAGTTAAGCTCTCTTAGTCTAATTAGATTCACTTTCACTGATCGTGGATTCCTCCCACAACATTGAATTATATTAACTGCGGCAATACAACCTTTGCCAAAATAAAGTTTTTTTCTTAATAAATTTGCAAAACCAAAGACCCTTGGTCTTAGGAGTTGAGATCAATAAACTATAACAATCAAACATTTCCTACTCTGTCTGTTACTCCTCAACACACACGTCTAGCTGAGACACTGCAGTTCTCTATCCTGACTGCAGTACCAGGCAAAGAAAGTACCTAAACTCATTAAAATAAGTTCATAGAGACTAATTTTGCAGCAACTTACATTCCGAAATAAGGTAACTGGATAAAGTCCAACTGAAAAGTTAGTGAAGCTGCAGTTAGGTTAAACTAGATATCCTTTTAGCTTGGAAATATTTCATGATTTATAGTTCATGTTTAGGGGAAAAATTTTGTTGTGTTCCAAAGTACTGTGGTCTAGAATGGGTCATATCTATGCAGTGCTGTGGGTGTGGTGAGAAAATAAATACATTTTTATAACAGTTTTTAAAAAATCTTTTTTGATAGTGAGATAAATCAATGAAAATATGTGAACTGATTGTGAAGCTGGCCATACCCTCACTGTGGGAATACTTTATTAAGGATGCAAGGATGCAACCAAAGCAAATATGGATTGTGATAGATGATGGAGTGCTGGAGTGAACTAGAGGTGCCATAAAAAACACAGACTCACAGTTTTGTTACAATCTAGAGTTTGCTGATACTGTCTCTTTTCCTCTTTGCCTTGCTGGAATTGTACTGGTGTAATTTGTAAAGCATCTTGTAAGCCCATGTGGGCAGGGGACACTTATGCATGACACTGAAATAAACAAATCAATCTATCAGTCAATCCAAATCAAAGCCCTTCCCTTCACGAAATCAAGATGATATAATGCTGAAAGGTTTTCAGCAAGTTCCCAAAATTAACCACATAATCAAGTTACTTAACATCATGGGCCCCTTCTCTGTTCAGGCATTTGCGTCCCACCTCACATGCATCAGGGGTCAACATGAACTCATGCGACAGGATGATACTCAAGTAAAGAAACATTTTGGATCGAGGGCGTCCTTTTTTGTTGTTTCTTTTCATGACTGAGTAAATCCTCTACAGTTCTCACGAGCATGTCACTGTGCAGCTGATGCACAACAGAGCTCAAAAGCAATATGATGCGGCTTATGCTGCTTTGGACGAATGCTAAGATCTAGTTTTTCAGCTTGCAGTGGAGTGCAACACCTAAGCCAGGGCTCTTTGGCTAAAAGCAATGCCAATGTGGTATTAGCCATTTCAACACTTATGACACATCGTGTCTGGACTTTACTCTTTAGTCATCTTTCTTCAAGTCAAGGAGACACAGATGCTAGAAAACAAAATAACCATTGAATTCCTGGGGCACAGCACAGAACGCTGTGCAAAGGGGCAGATTTAAAAAAAGGAGAAGAAAAAGAGCTGAAAGAGGACGAAAAGACTGGATATCAGTGTATAGCTGTGTGGAAAAAAATGTGAAGCTTTTCAGTAAATAATGATGATAATAATGATAATAAAGCATTTAATCTCACATATGGAGGACCAGGAGAGTCGTCAAAAAAGCAATACCACATTTTCATGCTGATTAATCAATTGTGAAATAAAAATAATTTTTACTAAATATAATTTCAAATTCAACAATTAAATGATATAAAAGAAATAAAATTTCTAATTGCACATTTAAAATTGAATTATTAAACAGGGACTACAAATTGTTTTCATTATTTCATTATTAAATCCTGAGATTTTAAAATGCATTTTCAAATCCTTTTTCTAAAAGCAGAATTAAATGATCAATTAATAAATCTGATTAGAAATACCTTTTACATATCATACATTTAAATGCAGTTATTACCTTTTCCATTTCCTTTTCCCGCTCGCATTTTCAAATCCTTTTCCTAATGCATTTCCTAAATGCTTTACCGCCTTCCTTTAGCTTTTCCCTGACTATTCTGGGCCTTGAGCAGTGAAAACAACATTCAACCAATCACAGCAGCTCTGAGTTGTACCCCACGTGGGACTGCGGTCTCCATGGGGTACCTCATTTTTTGTGTGTAAATGAACATACAGTATATAAACTGATCTCGTCTCTCAGTCAACATAAGGAGAATATTTTCTTTCAGGACACCCTTAGTTTCTCAGATTTTGAGGCAAAAATTATGTAAAGAGAATGTTTCAATAGATCTAGAACCACTCAGGGCTGGGCCCAGCCTCGATCCTCAAGAGTTTCCCTCTATGCCACATCACTAACAATTTAGCATGCTAAAGTTCGCTCACATACTGTTAGAGGATGGAAGCAGCTGAAAATCAGATTTTTGTACATTTTTAAGTTTACAGGAGCTTTACCTGATATTATTTTATTCTTTCTAAGAAAAATGGTTTCTACACAGTAAATTATGTGGTAAAAGTGTTTAACACCATTGGCGGAGAGACCATCACCACATTTTTGCAGTTGAATGTTGCATCAGTCCCTTCAGTGATGCTGGGATATTTTGGTTTAGCCCATTTTGCTGCCTTACACCGACCTTGTCTTCATTGTACAGAGAGTGCAAGAGTTTTGTTCCTCAGATTATTTAGTGACATATCACACCCAAACAGAAGCAGTTACACAAATGTAAGCAGTGTCTCATTGAGAAAACATTAAAGGAAGCTCTGTGTGCTGACTTGGATATTTCACAGTGCTTCACTGCAATGACATCACAGACATGCTCTGTGTTCTTCTATGTACACGACCAGCCTGGTGCTAAAAGGTCAGAAAAGGTTCCCAACACTTAGCCTATACCGCTAAGTGCTTAGCAAAAAGCAAGCTCCAGTTTGCGAAGGCCGAGGGTCGAAGGTCAAATATCAAGATTGCGTAATCGCAGGCAGATTCTCTCTTACCCCCCAAAATACACACACGCATAACATTTTGCGGTCTCCATGGGGACGGTTTGCCCGCACACACGGCTTACAGTCACACATACTTTCCAGGTAGCTTGTTAAGTGTTAAGCCATACCACTGGGGCTACCTCAGTGCGATCTGAAAGCAGTGAGGATGAAAGGGGCCCGTCTCCCTGTGAGCCCTCGCCATAGAAACGGTAGCGTTTGCCTACAAAGCATGCTGAGAAGTTCTCCAGAGATTCCCGGCACATCCTGCCAATCAGAGGACGGAGATGAGCCAATGGTGGTGGTGTTTTCTGTTTGCATTTTTATTGTAAACTACTTTGTGATTTCTGGGGAAAGGGCTGTTAAATAATTTACTCGTCTACATGCAGGCTGTCGATTTCCAATGAAACTCTCAAAGTGTAAACATTTGAGCTGGAATGAGTGTTAGATGACTTTCAAATAGGCCGAAAGACGGCATAAAGAAAGTGAATTTCCAAATAGAAGGGAAAGTACTTGAAGGTTGATTGGGTTTTTATTTCAGCTGTGATTTTCTGGCTTTGTCTCTGATTATATCTGCAAAGGCATTTCGGAAATCTACCAACAAGAAAAAGTAGTTTTTTGAATATTGTAATATTGAAACCGACTGTTGCTGGAAAGTTTTAACCCAATAAAGCCAAATGTATCATACTTGATACATGTGTTTCTGAGACATTTTGCATCAATTTATTGTAAAAACTTTGCTCAAATTCTACAGAATACAATATGAACCTTGTCTTCTGCCCCTAATGGATGCCAGGAAGCAGATAACTGCACTATATTAATTTTGACTTGTCACATGGCAATTCAGTACTGCTACTTCAGATTTTAAAAATTAGACTTTGCCAGTTTTTCCTGGGTTGGGCTTTAAAGGGTTAAGCTGCGTATATTCATCTTGAAGTACTTTAAACTGTTTTGTCAACATGTTAAAAGGGGTTGTTTTTTTTTCTTTTTTAGGAGTATGTCCAAAATATTGGATCAACTAAACCCTATCTCTGAAACTGCTTAAGTCTAGAAACATCGATTTAAGATCTGCCTCCTAATCCACGTCACTTTCCCACCTTTTAGTCTAAAAACCTTAAGCACCCTCCTGTCCAACCACAAGGCCATTTTTCAGGCCTTGATGAAAGCGAGTCCTGTCATAGGAGGGTTTAAAGGTTAAGGTGTATTAGCTCAGGGGTCAGGGTCTACTGGGAATGGGACAGGCTAACCCCCGCCGGACAGCTCGGCGCTACAACTCTTCACACATACCTCCCGCACCACTTCCTGTCCATCATGATGGAGATTGGGAATGTGGAGAAGGGAGGTACTGCTGTCTTCATGGCAACGGGGGTAAGCGAATGTCAAAACACTGAGGAGTTGGATGCCACATTTCACCTGTGGACTGTGCCATTTCTTAAAGTGTCGAAGCTTAAAGATGTAGATAAAAACGGAAAGAAAGGGGCTGTGTTTGGTTATATCTTTGTTGCTTCTTGGCCATTAATCTCATACCACTGGAAAGCCTGGCAGGGTCCATAACAAGAACCAGTTGTTGTAATAACATTTCTGAAAAAGACGAGGTAAAAAGAAACGTTCAGATAAAGAAGATTAAGGCTAGTATAAAATGAGGATTACATCCGTATGAAATGAGCCTCTTTCAGCTCTGTGCCAGTCTTGAGGCATTCATGTTATAATTTGCATCCAGGGAGCCAGACTTCCTTTTAATCTGTCAAGGTGGCATTAAACCGTAGCTCCCCAGGCTTTCTGAGGTCTTCTTTAGATGTTGTCCATGTTTTCCCTTCGTTTTTGTGACCAAAATGAGAAGTATCTGGCCTCAATTTGGCACTATTGATAAGAAAATGTGCATTTGATGGGTTATTTATTTGTTGTAACAATGCTTTTTAGTAATAAATCTTATACTTTTGAGGTTTTACTTCACTTTTACATGGGGCCGTATTTGTAAAGATCAGCAGTAAAGTTGAGCATGTGGGTTGTACCCATGACAAACTTGCCAAATATTTTTCACCAATGCCAAACAGCTGATTATGCAATTGACTCGTGTTTATTTTTAAGAAACTCTTAAAGGTACAGTGTGTAACTAATTGGGCTTTATATTAATAAAAATCAAGCATTGCTTTCATAAATATATATTTTACGATAGTCTATTCACAATTGCATCGAAATAAAAACATTCTCATTGCTTAGAATTAGTTATTTATAAAAACATATGTGGCAGCGCACCTCATACAGGGCTGCCATTTTGCATTGCCATCTTGAAATGCGGTAGTCAAAAAGGGACAAACTTGTTAGCAATGCGAGTTTTAGGGACACACCCTGCCCCCTGGTGTTGTCGCTACCACAGCCGCTAGTACCTGGGGAGGAGAAGGAGGAAGTAAACACGACCGTGGGGAACACAATCTGTTCTTTTTTCTACTAACATGGAGGACCATTTTTATTCTTTGCCACCTGAGAGGGAGGTTAAAATACCACGAAAAAGGAAAAATCATGATGGGGAGAAATCGGGCGGAATTTACGAGATGGAGACAATTAATGAGGGAGATGTGTGGCTTAAAACAGACACGTGGGTTGCAGTCTTTCTACTAGACAGGTGAGCAATGTAACATTAAAATTTGTTTGAGTTTTTACTCCAGTTTAGGTTGGATGATTAAACATCACTTTCTATATAAACGGCATGCTAATGCTAAGCAGCTGAATCATACGGCTGAATTAGCTCATGTGCAGCATGCTAATCAGCTCTGCAAACCTGCTAACGAGACATTTCTATGATTCAGCTGTGTTGGAGAAGGACTACATCTAAAAGTTGTAGGGTAGTAGCTCTGGAGGACCAGTTATGTGCAGCTATATAACTGTATATAAACAAACCTCGTCAATTGAGGCAAGTGATGAGGATGTTGCGTTGCGGTGCATTGTATCCCCTGACGGCTACCGTATTCTTGGAAGGCGAGAGGCGGTGGGGGGAGGCGGGGGGAGAGGGTACAGTCGTTGTAAATCTGCAGTTTGACCGTTAGATGTAGCAGATATTACACACTGGGTCTTTTAAAAAATAAGACATTTTGGAAATGCATCAAACTATTCCTTTAACAAGAGCCTCAGTAGGCTGTAGAAGAGGCATGCATTGAAAAGCCTCCCTACACCATTGTGCACTAGAGAACAGCAGAGTAAGGGCCTTTTCACATGGCATGCTCGGGCCTGGGTCCCAAGTTTGGTCCATGTGAATGCAAACAGGCCGGGCCCGGCACGGGTGACCCAGGTTGGGAGTTAGTCAAGGACCCGGGCCACCCGTGCTCAAGCACGGATGAATGGCTTGTGAACGCAATCCGGGCCGTGCCGGACGTGACGTGGGCCATAAGTGGAACTGATCAAAGCAACACCCGACCCTACTGGCAGGTTAGCATTAGCAACACTGTTAGCTTCACTGTAAACAAACGTGGCGATCGCGAGCGCAAAGCAATTACTGTGGAGTGATTTAA
>JAVQJG010067575.1:0-25427 GCA_036024015.1 Craterocephalus amniculus | reverse complement strand
ATTACTATAAATGTTATTAAATGATATGGCAAAGTATTATTACATTATTAAAAAATATGTTACTGAATTGATATTTATATTATTGCTTTTGTTATATTATTGTTATTAAACAATATGGTATTGTATTGATATTAGAATATATTATTAAACAGTGTGGCACTGTATTAATACATTATTAAACAGAATTGTACTGCGTTAATCTTTATATTATTAAATATTATGCTACTGTATTATACCTGGCTTGATCTGAGACATTTTGTGCAAACATCTGTTTATAAAAGGTGTGATGAGTGATCTTGTTCTCCATCTCCAGGCTACGCTCCTGGTACTCCTTTCAAAATGTCCTGCTCTCCCAACACGGGGACTGTCCCACCTTACTCCTCCTCACCAAACCCCTACCCTGCTGCCATCTACCCCATCAGGAGCACCTATCCCCAACAGAACCCCTACGCACAGGTCAGCCAGCCACCTTTCCACCACAGAGGCCTCGTTGTTGTTTCGTAGCGACGTTGTTGAGGATTTTGGGCCGTTTTGTGTGACGCAGGCATTAATACCTTCACAACAACAAGGGGCCTACTACACGCAGCCGCTGTACGCCGCGCCTCCTCATGTCATACATCACACGACGGTGGTGCAGCCCAATGGGATGCCCGCAGCTATGTACCAGTCCATCCCTCCAGCTCGCCCCAACGGCGTCGCCATGGGGATGGTAGCCGGTACAACCATGGCCATGTCAGCCGGTGAGATACTGCAGCTTTTTTCCCTTTATACTGAATACATACAGAACCAGGATTTCTGAGTTTCATGGTTTAATCACCATTTACATTATTGTGTATTCTTTAGAACAAATTTTATTATTCTTAGTTTTTCATGTTGATATTTTCTTTAATTGTTTTATTCTAATTGTCTCCTGATAGAAATGTTCTGTGTAACACAGGGAATAAGTTTAACTCTGTAGCATACAGTAAAAATAAAGTGAACCAGTAACTGATAATAACATTATTAACAGCCATTTCATGCTGATTTTGCATAATATCTTTTGGAAAACATATCTTTCATATCCCAATAAATAAATAAATATGAATGTTAGGGCTGGGACAGTATGCTTTCCTCCTGACTCCATTCTTTTACAATTTTTTAATTTTAAAAGGAAATATTGATTTAAATATTGATTTAAATTGTAATTTGTCGATATTGCTGATTTCTGTGGGGGTTTTGTTGTTTGTTTGTCAAGTTTACATTTAACCCAAGTGAGAAAAATCTAATCAGGAACTATATTTTCCAAAAATCTGTCAGTTTTTAAGATTTATTTAGCAGGAATATATTTGAATGAGCTGAAAATGAATCATTTAAATTTGGAGAACACAACACAGACCATCGTTTAGCTGGTACAGTGCCTGAGAAGACACAAATTATTGCACAGTGAAAAAAGTACAAGTATTTTTTCTTTTTTTTCAATTTTGTTTTTGAAATTTTTAATTAGGAAAACCGGATTTTTAGACCATCCTGCTTGCTGTAATGCCTGTCAGAACAAATAAAAATAAATTAATGAAAATTTCATTTTCTGAAGGGGAACAAAAAACACAATCTTAACAAAAATATATAAATAATTTTTAACAAAGAAATTAACAAAACTGACAAAAGCAATAATATATTAAATGTTTTTGAATTAAAAAAATATAAGAAATTATTAAACTTTCTCATTCATAGGCTAATATTTAGGTGAGCAATACTTCACGCAATCAATGCACTCAGCTGTTATATATATATATATATATATATATATATATAATATTTTATTATTATTTATTTTATTTTTTTGTATTTTTTTTCAGTCTCCCAATTATTTGAATTACTATTAAGAATTTTGCCTTTTCTATAATGGATGGAGTGAATAATTTGCCAACAACTGTAACAGATTCTGACCAAGCTGTACATGGTGGATACTGATGTATATGGTGATTGCCCTCCCCATATAGAAGCTCCCTGGATATGCCTCTGCCAGGATACATGAACAAAGTGTTTTACTTTGCTTCTCAGGGACTTTGTTGACGACTCCGTCACCAGCGCCGGTCGCCCCTCACCCGGTCACAATGCCCACATATCGCCCCCCGGGCACCCCCAGCTACAGCTACGTGCCTCCACAGTGGTGAAGGGACCTAAGCGTGAGTACCGTACCCAGA
Source organism: Craterocephalus amniculus (assembly GCA_036024015.1). Classification (NCBI taxonomy): domain Eukaryota; kingdom Metazoa; phylum Chordata; class Actinopteri; order Atheriniformes; family Atherinidae; genus Craterocephalus; species Craterocephalus amniculus. The sequence continues at coordinate 23,244 of JAVQJG010067575.1, read as the reverse complement.
TGTTTAAATAAAAAATAAACATAAAAAAAACAACAATATACAAGCATCTTCACAGATGCACGCTCTTCTCTTGCAGGTCAGAAGACGATAGATATGCATTCACACTCTGCTCCAGTGTTTTTTGCTCTTGGTGATGAGCTGCCCCCCCGGCAGCGTCTGCAACCAGTTACTCTTCTTCCAGCATAATGTGAATCTTAAAATAAAAAAAATAACTCCATAGAAAGAGGCTTGTTTCAGATAGGGAGGGGGTGAATAATAGGCCCATCCCCATAATCCCCCCCTTCTCTCTTAATGGCATAACCAAGCCCTCCCTCCTTCCAGCGCCAGCACCTCTACAGCCTGCTGCATATCTCACATCAAACTGCAAACATTTAGTGGACTGTCATGCAGGTTTTATAGCTTCAAATCTTAAGTGGTGAAAAGGGAGGTTTTTGTTTTTCTTTCCTTTTTTTTTAAATATTTAGTTTATTTTTGTTTGGGGGACACATATGATGTTGAATGCATGTGTATATATAGATATATGAAGTAATGCTAGCTCAATCTACCTGCTATGACAGATGCAAAGTCAACAAAAAGGCACACGTCCAAAGGAACTAAAGGAAAAAAAAAAGGAAGTAATAATCTGCGATGCTGAATCACCAGTGACCATGTCATAAATGTGAAAGAACAAAAGATGTTCGCTCATGCAAAAAAAAAAAAAAAGAAAACTTACATTTCCAAACTACCATTTTCACCGCTTTGTGTTTTAGGTAAGTGACGCTAGAATTTTATGGTTTCTTTAAGTGGTGCAGTGTATGCATTATGTCTTACTGTTCGTGTTTTGGGGGGGGGGACAGTTTGAGTCGGTGCATCTGACTGATGAAAATTCCAGTTGTTTTACAGCTAACGGGTTTCCTTTTTTTTTTTTCTTAAAAAAAGGTCAAACTTTTCCAAAAGTTAGGGTGATATTGGCGTTAAAACTGTCTGAAAGTGGAAGAAGTAGAAAGAAAGAGGTGTTTGTTAATCACCTGATAAGAATGGATGAATGAAATGGAGTAGTATTGAAGTGTGTGAGTGTGTATGTGAAAGTAGAAACCATATAAATGGTGCCATACAGTGCGACATGCAACACTTCACCCTCGCAAGTTTGTGGTTGGGTAGCTTCGGAGCACTACATCATTAGATCACCGCTGCGACGTGATATCGTTCAACTCGGATTGTGAATAGCACTACTGAATGAAGGCACTAACGTCAGAACCAGTTTAAGATGTTTTACCTTTCGACATTGCTTGCTGTCTTACCTCAAGACTAATCCATCAGTATCACTGTCTCAGACATGCTTTTTCTATGTTGCCTCGGTCACCTCAGTTAAATAATCTGTTTTTGTAAATGTTATTTTTGTGATTTTGGTTCCTGTTTTGTACTCTAAAGAAAGACCAAAAATAAATACAAATATACCTTAAAATATTGCTTGTCATTCTGTGTTATTTGGTAATTTGGTGCCTGAAATGAGACATGGAGAATCTTTTGGAGGGGCAAAAAGGAAAATGATGAAGCATCTGTGTGATTTCTCTGGAACAAGTAACACGTTTTACACAGCCCATGACATGGTGGGGTTTTAATTAAGCTGAATAACTGTTTAAAGGTCTATTTTAAAGTAAGAAAAAAATATTAAATGCAAAAAAGGTCCAGGACTAAATTATGAGTTTGCATTAAAGTAACCTTGTGAAATAAGTATTTAAATTTTAAGTACAGCATAAAAGTAACATATTTCATACTTGTTTCTGAATCAAAAAATACTATTTATAATAAAAAGAAGAACATGGTATATACATTTTATAATGGGATATTAATGATTTTTTTAAAAACTTGTTTTTTTCCATATCAATCAAAAAATCAGGTTCAGTACTCAGTGGGTGTAAAAAATTAAATATTGGAAACTTACAATGGAACTGAACTGATGTATTTCTTTTTTAATGTAAGATTGTAATAGAATATGTTTTATGGAGATATGTACTATTTTAGAAATAGAAACAAATAGTTGGAAAAAAAATATTAGACCACCCTTATTTTTTTATTTCCTCATTCATTTCAAATGAACGGTACATCTAAAGGTACATTTGTTTGGGCAGATGTAATGACTTGAGCAGATTAATAGGTCTGAAAATGAAATAATTGCTTCCCTCACAAATGCATCATAATGTGAAATCTCACTTGTGGAGGCATTGGTATGATTGTGTTTTTAAAATACCTATTTAGCACATTAAGTGTTAGTCTTCTCTTTGTTTTTTAATGGATGATTAATCCGAAATAAAAAATTACTGGAAATTCAACTGCTAACAAAAATGGCTGATAGGGGTACAATTTATAAGCTGAAAATAGAAATGTCCCATTGTTCTCTTGTTAACAATCACTTAAGTTTTTACATCAATAACTATGATGGAGTTGCCCTGCCAGTAACCGTTTTTTGCTTTAAATGTTTTGGTCACATGATGCACACAGAGTTGGTTCGAGATAAAAACCTATCTAAAAAAAAAACAAGTGAATAAGTTTGACCATACTGTATTTCAGCAACCGTAAGTGTTAAATATAAAAATCTGTGTATTTGAGCTTGTTTAACACTGGAGGGCGCCAACGCTTTCAATCGACTTGTAATTCTCCGTAGAAGAAGGCGGGAACTTCCCAGCATGCATTTCGTCGCGCGAAGTTCGATGTTTTGACATCAAGAAATAAACGAAAAGTCTATTTAATTATCAACTACTTATCCCTTATTAAATTATACGAGTATTTTGGAACGGATACTGTAAGTATTTGTAGTAATTCGTTACTTTTGTTGTTTTACGTCATTTACAGCGGTTGATTTTAGTTCTTACAATAGATTCATGATATAAACGAAGTGCTGAAGAATTTTGTGAAAGCAGAGTTAATGCTTAAACACGGTTATCATTAATAAAAATACGTTAGAATAGGTTAATAACTTAAAGTAACGCCTTATTGTGTCATGAAGGACGCATTTATCAGCTAGTTTAACATGCTAATTATGTTAATGTAGTCCACAGTAGACGTCTAATCGCTGGGTTATCTATATTGAGAGTCCAGCTCGCGCATAAATGTCAGAAAAGGGCGTTTTCTTGTTGGGTTGTCTTTATTTTGGGCTGCTGCTTGTTGTCAGAATCAGAAGTAAATGGATGATGAGCAGCTCAGGAGACAGCAGTGGGACAATCAAATCAGCTGATCCGTTTGAAGACTTGTGGAGGCAGCTGGGAGAATGCCACCAAAATACACTTCAGGGTAAGTCGTCCAAAAAAGTGTGATCAAATCATGCAATGTTTATAATTTATGTAAATATAGTTTTTTTCCTCTCTCTCATTTTTAGAATTGGAGTCAAAAGTCAGCAAGTTGAAAAAGGACCGTTGTCTGTGAGTAGATCATGTGTTTTTATGGGAGCCTGCGTTTGTCTATGCGTTTGTTGGTAAATTCTTTTATTTTGGAGCAATTTCTGCTTTTTAAACTATTTTATATTACTCACAGAGATGCACAGAGGCTGGAGGTGTTTTACAATCGCAACCAGCAGCTGAAGGACCAAAACAAAACCCTGCAGGACACCATCAGTCTCCTGGAGGAAAGGTAACATGTCTTCATCCAGTTTTTCAAACTTTGTTCCTAAATATAAATGTCCAGTTGTCTTCCATTGCTTCTTTTGTTCATTTTCACTTTTCAAAGGATGATATTTTTATGTTTCTCTTTCCCAACATTATCATTTTGTTGTCCTCCTTCTGATTTTAGTCACCGCTGACTGAAAAAACAAGCAAATTCTTTGCCACTTTCTAAGCCAAACTACCCTCTGATAGAAGTTTTATGATCATTTTGATTGTTTTAATCGATGTTTCCTGGTTGAAGGCATGTTTATTGTCGGTCAGCTGATGCAAAGTCTCATTAAAACCTACATTTTGCTTCTTTTTTTTTATACTGCAGACTCAGGATTTATTAAGCACAGAAAATCTGTTTTAGTGGACAAAATAAAACAGCTGAACGAAAATCATCGAAGATTGCGGATTCCACATTTTCTGCTAGGGGGTTTAGAGCAACTTGAACTTTTAGACCTCTGGATAGAAAACGTCTTGGTTTTTGTCATGATTTCAGGCTCCGAGCCGGAGAGTGTGACCGATGTGCCGTCTTGGAGGAGAACCTGAAAAGCAGTCAGGATCAGAATCTGCAAGTCATCACCAAACTGAGTGAGTCAGAGGGAGTTTAGAACTTAATTTGGTCCACCGTGTAAGAATTTAGCGTTTCTCTTGGAAAATCTTAAATTTCCATTTTTTAAAGTCAACATGACGTCTTTTTGGGGTTATTAAAGGGCAAAAAGCCGCTGTAAAAACATTACAAATTAATACTATTCTACAGGTTTTTTTCCCCAAATGGCTCAGTCAGCTTCAATCCTAATAAAAAAATATCAAATATATAATCATTAATCGTTTTTTGACTTTTTAAATGTCATTTTGATCACATAATGTCACAGATTTTATGAAAAACCGCACATAAAATAATTTATTTCTTTTTAAAATGCAAGTTGACAGGCTGAAGATTTTATTCAAAGATAAAAATCAACATTTATTGAATTATTTTTACAAGTAAGTTGGCTTTAAAAAAAAGTATGAAAAAATGCAGCTCCCACACAATTTATGGAAAATAACTCACATTTATGTGTGTGTGTTTTCTTACTTCAGGATTAATATCAACATATGACAGCTAAACAGAACAATCAGATTATAATAGCATAGCCCTAGATCAGGACTTCTAGCCTTACATACATCTGCCATTATGAATAATGAGCTATAATAGGATAATAATAGGAGTTCATATAGCTCTTTATATCTCTTTCAGTGAGATACAAAGCTATCGTTGGAGGTTTGTCTCCAGTAAGCTGGGACAAAACACACTGTCTACCAACTAAAAAGTTTTACAAAACTTTTTACAAAATTTTTACTGGTGTGAAGGGTTGATATTAAAACCTACTGATGGAAATCCCAGCAAAAAAACCTCAAGTTTCATTTTCATATGATTTTGTGGACATTTTTCCAATAATACTACTACTGAGTCGCTTTTGTCCAAAGGGACTCACGACTGACGATGAGAACAACACAAGCAAGAAATCAAACGAGAGGTAACACCATGGTTAAGTGTAATAATGTCTACTGTGTGTTTTTCATAAAAACTGTCATCACACTATTCACAGTAAGTTAGGGATTTTGTTATTCAAATTTCAATTTTATTTATATAGCACTTTTTAAAACAACCGAAGTTGAGAACAGAGCGCTTTACAGAAAAGGGAAATAAGAAGATAAAAGTACACATAAAAACACAATACACAATAAAATTAATCAACAAAAATTTTTAAATAAATAAGTAAAGGTTCCTGCTGACCATTTTCATTAGTTTAATATTTAACACCTATGTATAACATGTACAGAGTATCAAATAGTGAATAGTCTAATTAATAGTTTAAAGGGGTTAAAATAATTATTTACATACCTTTTATTGGGCATTTTTTATGAGGATTATTTTCCAGCAGGTTTTTACACTTTTTGTCGGTAGGAAATAGAAGGGGTAATGAGAGTTCAGCTTCTGCCTTCATAATAAATAAATAGTAACATATGTTGCCCTGCTGTGACTTGGTGTGATTTGTGTTTTTATCTACTGCAGAGACTCAGAGAAAGATCCTGGAGGATGAAAACAAGAAGCTTCAGGCTGAACTGCAGAAGTTAAAAGCATCTTGGTAATCTCTTACAACTTGATGATTCTGAGATTTTCTGTATTTTATTATTCGTGCAAGTCTTGTAGCTGGAGCATTGTTTTAGTTTCACTTCTGTGTTTTTTTAAATATACTCTATTTTGACACCCAACTCTTAAAAGCCCCGCTCTGTCGCCTTTTGGCTCTACTATAAGTCACACTTCAGTTTGTGGGTTTTTTACACACCTCCAGTGAAGTTTCAGTTCCCAGTTACACACTGCAGATGTTGTTTTGTACCAGTTCAGAGACAAAGGAGGCCTCATCCCCGGAGCAGGAGGACGGCGTCATCCCAGACTCGCCCATCCTGCCCACCTCGCTGCCCCTGGCCAACAAGCTGCGAAAACGGAAACACGATGAGAAAACAAAGCACGTTCGTTACGCAGAGACGCCTCTGCCGCTGTCTAACAACTCGCTTTTCAACGGTTGGTCCTCATCAGAATCTTCCTCCTCCTTTCTCACCTGTCTGGAGGAACAGATGCTCTAACCTGAGTTCTTTGTTTTTAGAGGTAAACAAAGCCACAAAGCATCCTGGGAATGCCGAAATGCTTGTAGCTAACACTTGTGAACTGGATGCATCTCAGATCTCAAGTAAGAGTCAATAAAAAAAAAATAGACAAGAAACTTTTGCTTTAAGATCGATCAGTAAAAAATAAAACTTGTTTTGATCATGAGCCGCAACTGATGAGGTCTGTCTCATTTTAGATGGAAGCGAGAACCGGGAGGAGGTGGTTGCGGAAACGTGTGCTTTTGAGCTCCTTGACAAGCATCCGAAGGTACGTCCAGAACAGATTTTCAGAAATGCATTGTTTTAGTGCCGTTCTTCTCCTGCTTTATCTGCTGTCTTCTTAGAAAAAGGACTTATCTTTAAATCAGAAAAGCAGCTCAAAAAGTCCCCTGAAGTACGGCGTCTCTCTGAGGTAAAAACGACTGCAGAAAACACAGATTCACCCACAGCATCACTAAAAAAACCAACACATCCGCATTTATTTCCCTGCTCGAAGGCCTTACTGCTCCTCTTCCTCCTCGTCTACGACCAAACGCAGTCCGGACTCGACAGCGGACCGGTCTCCGTCTCTGCTCCCGCTGGTCACGCGGTTTTCAGAGGGCTCGAACTGCAGGGCGAAGCGGAGGAAGGAGGAAAGCGATCCGGAGGTGGCGGGAGGCAGCAGAGGGCTGGACGGACAGAAGGAAGGCAAAGCTTTTCTGCCTGAACTCATCAATCGAAGCCAAAGCTACAGGAAGGAGCAAGTGGACGAGAAAGTAAGCTCCGTATTCCTGCTTTTATCACCTGTTCAAAAAAGAAATAATCACATTGTTAATGTTTGGCAGGATGAGTCGGAACAAACGGGGGCTTTCACACTGAAGCAGAATAGTCCGGCTTTCAAGAAGCCGCAGAGTAAAATAAGAGGAGACACAAATGTGAAGAGAAGAACTTCTAATGACCAGGCTGAAGCAAAACACTGTAAGTCTCTGAAGCATCCAACTAGGGCTGAAAAATATATCGTTATCGTATCTACATGGAGATATGAACATTCAAGTTATTAATATCAAAAAGCAACAATATAAACCATATAGATTTTCCTCGTCCTTTGTACTACAACTTTGTACTCATAATGTGTCGTATTTATATTGAGATATCTGGCATGAATATCAAGATATAAAAATTTGTCCATATCGTCCAACCCTACACATCCAACACAGAACCACTTCCTGTGTGTAAACGGCTAAATATGATCATGTTGCGTCTGCTCCACAGCCGAGAGGACGGTGGTGGAGCCGGTGTGGAGCATGGACCCCGCCCTCGCTCTGTCCACGTACGACAGCCAGCAGAGCGGAGATGAGGTACAGTCACATGACCTGCAGGGTTTCCAAAGCTTTATTTTTCTCTCTACAACCAAGTTAAACGAGAATCTGCATCGTAGGAAATGGAAGAACAGCTGCGTCATGGAGACCTGGCGGATACCGACTGCACCTGGGTCAGCCACACCATGCTGCAGCGCGGAGGAGAAAAGAGTCCGGACACAAGAGGCGCCAAATCCGGTGAATACAGCTCGCATCTTATCAAAGAGATGCTACCTCACCCTAATAATACCTCTGCATCAAATGTCTGGTTGGAACAACAGCCCCCTTATCCATCATGTTTTAACAGCTCTGTTCATATCAGCTGAAGTATTTCCCCTCTGTGGGAGGGTCTTTATTAAATTAATAATTATTAGTAAAGCTTTGTGCTACTAAACAAAAACATGGAAACAACTTTCTCTTAATAAGCCTTGAAGCTCATAATGACTGAGTAGGACTGGGCAATATATCGATATTTTCAAATATATCAAGACTCTCACACGAGGTTTACAATGAGGCAATATCATTTATATTGATTTGGCTTGTTTTGATTTTAAAATATATCTTTTTTTTTAGTAATTTTGCACAACTGTATTTTTGTTATTGTCATTGAACATTTATGTTTCATTATTTTTTTTAATAAAAAAACACTTTAATTTCAGTCAACTTTTTTAATTCACATGTGCTGCTGAACCTTAAAAAAATGCATTCCTCATTTACAACCCAAGGCTGTAAATGAGAAAAGTCTGATTGGTTAATTGACTAAAAGAAATGTATTAAGATATATAATGTATATTGTGACTCAGGAAAAAATGTTTGAGACATGAAATTTTGTTCATATTGCCCGGCCCTAACTGTGAGAGTTCATAGGGTACTTTGCCTGAACGCTTACCCTAACACACAGCTAACACACTCAGAGTTTTATCAAACTAGGAGGTAAAAAAACTCAAACCTTCTAAGTTATATGTTGAGATGCTTTCATTTCACTCGTCTGCAGCTCAATCACAATCACCTGATCTGAACCTCTTTTTTCTTGTGGCTCAACTACTCAACACAAGAATGCTAATGTGACCAAAGAAAAATGTTTTCTGAACCTTAAATTCACCTTTCAATGCTAAGTTTAATAGCTGTGGCTTCTATAAGATTTGATGTGAATCCCAGTAAAATCATCAGTTTCTGAAACACTCAGACCAACACCCATGCCACGTTCAAACCCAACTAAATGTGTTGAGCTGCTGATTATGTATTTATTTTTCATTTTTCAGAACATTTTTCATGAAATGTTTGGGATTTATTTTTTTCCTTTCTTGTTTACAAGGGCTTGGCGAGAAGGCAAATGACAGCTTGGATATGATGTTTGACACGACGGCTTACGGGGAGTACAAGTCTTACAACGGTTCACGCTTAGATCCCAGCCAGCCGTGTGATGAAGAGGAGGAGAAAGAAGAGGAGGACGATGACAACAACGGTGAGCTTAAAGGCGATCAGTACCTGCTTTATTCGGACAGTATTTATACTTCAGTGTCAGGAATTTGCTTTTGAATATATTTTGAATATATTATTTCTCCAAATCAGAACGAGATCTTAAAGAAAGCCCACGCCAAAGCAAAAATCGGTAAGAGGCATTTGTAAGCTTTATAAGCATATCTGCCTTTGTCTTTCGCATTGTTGTTTCTAACACTCAACCTGCAGCAGGTAATAGATCATAGTCTTCCTTTTTGGTTTGTTAGGGGGCCAACATTTGCACATGTAGCGGTAGTTCGCAAGAAAGATGAGAGGAGAAAACTGAAGGGCACCACCTGCAAGGAGTGCGAAGTTGTGAGTATGTTCGACTTGTAAAGCAGACGTGTTTTCAGGTTTAATCCTGCTGAAATCTTTGTCTTGTGCAGTATTACGCTCATTTACCAGAGGACGAAAAACAGAAGAAGCTGTCTGCTTGTTCGAGGCATCGCTTTCTGTATATCCCTCCCTGTACTCCAGAAAACTTCTGGGAGGTTGGATTCCCATCCACACAAACCTGCATCGAGAGAGGTAATTTAATCCGTCTTCCTTTCGTTTTTTATTAAAATCCACAGTTGTGTGCCTTCAGCAGATCGCGTTTATTTAAGCCATCCTAACAAACCTGAAATAACCTCACATGCATGAAGTCAGCACCTCCGTTTTCCTCTTGTCCTCTAGGTTACATAAAGGAGGAGAAGAACCCTGAGTCTCGTTTACGGAGACGACAGCCGTTGAATGCTTTATTCTCCCCAAAGCAAAGCCAGAAGCAAATCTAAAAACATTCCCTGATGATGGACTATTAACATGAACTGCACAGGGTGGAGGAAGGAGGGGCGGTGGTGGATACAACGACCTTATAAAGAACGCATACAGGCCAGGGGCATGTCATTCTCTTTAACGCCATCTTTGTGCTTTCTTTAAATGCTGTGTCTGAGAAATAAAACATTTAAGAGGTGTTTATAGAGTTTTAAACTCATAAAACCATTTATCAACTCAGGTGTACTTAGATCAGCTACATCAGCTCTTTTAGATTAAAGAAAAGCAGAAAAATGTGCAAAAAAGTTTTTATTTGGTAAGCAGGTTATCAAAGAACAAGAAATGAAATTATAACGAGAAAAAAAAAATAAAATCTCATCTGGAAATTGGTTATCAGAGTTGAGAATCTCTGTCTGAGTAGATCAGCAGGGCCTCTCCGACGTGGCTGACCACCACACTGCAATATAAAAAAAAAACTTTAAACCCTAAATGTGTTCTGAGACTTCACAGTGGACAAATTCACCCCAAAAAAATTTAACAAATTAAAAATAAATTGTTATAATTACATATAAACTACAAAAATAGAACCGGTAGACTCAAATAACATCATTAAAGCAAAAACTCTGGGTTTTCTCTAACACTGGAGTACTGAAAAATTGCAACAGATCAGTTTGAAAAGGGAAGCCAAGCTTACCAAGAAAGAGACAGAGTGTTGAAGTCCATGGGGAAAATAAACGGAGAAAGGAACATGGCAATAACCTGACAAAGAAGCACAAACACGATTAAAATTACGCAGTCATCTGTTTTGTCAGACATGAAGAAAAACCACAACTTACCTTAGACATGAACATCCAGACCCCTAAGTGCTCCAGAGACAAGCCGCGTTTTAACTTGACTGTCGCCAGCAGTAACAAAAAACCCAGCAAAGCACTGAGGAGAGAAAGTTTTAACGTGAAAACCTCGTTCCAACTAGTAAAAATGGAAGATAACATGAATATTAACAGACATGAATCTGGGGCCTCAATGGGTGCTTTAATACAGATATGGTTCTGGCTCTGGTTTAATCTCCGTGCTGGAGTTACAGAACCTCAGTGTTTGCTGGCTAACTGGTCTGCACCAGTTAAACCACACACCAGTTAAACCACAATCAAAGTGGGGGTATTTTACTACACAAAAGTAAAACATGAAACGTCTTGCTTATTTAGTCCTGAAAAATGCATTGTCAGGCTCTCTTATAACATACGATCTACCAAAATACCAACCAAAACATATTCTGATGACTGAGTGAATTTCATGACACATTTGGATCTAAATATGAGCTTACATGAAATTCTCACCAAAATTTTAACTGGTTGCAAGGAAACATAACGTAGCAACATTCTTGTTTTACTCTTAACCATTTTTTGTCATCTTAATTAACCAACGTAAACTTTATTTTCATCAATAATCCTTAGGTAATCTGTGTGGAAGACGGTATTCGGGGGTATAACCACGCCATGCAACTTTTGTCCAAGTCTTTTTTTTTATATATATATTGCATTATTCCTTCTTGACCACCTGAAACTGATCAGTCATGTGGTTTGGCTTCATTTTTTTTTTTTCAAACAATGTGCTTCCATGAACACTGATGTCTGTCTCTGGATTCTCTTTGTTTTCCACTTCACTGAAGTATCAGTTGCACCATGTGTTCACGCGAATCCAGCCTTTGATCACATCAGAGTTTGCGAGTAAAATAAGAAGATATAAGAATTTTTAGGTTACAAAAATTTAAGTTACGTTACGTTTTTTTGGTCTGAACTGGTTCAAAATATTAGGCGTGTTAAGCCTGTCCTTTATTGCCTCACCTGGCACAGCACCCACAGTGAAAGGTGTGCGACTGAAGAGAAGGGAATGCCAAGGCACCTGTGAGGTCTCCTGAAAGATTTACAGATTTAAATATTCATAGCATAGAATATGTAAAACCAAAAGTATAATCTCAGCACAGGGTTGACGGTACCTGTTGGGTGAGCAGCAAGGGCCAGCAGCAACACACTGAAGCAAAGAAAAGCTTTTATTTGATGAGTGTGGAAAAAATAAAAGCTGCAAAACTCATGCAAAAAAAAAATTCAGCCATTTTATAGATTTTAGAGTTATATTTTGGGAATTTAATTCTGAAATTTGGCTGTGTGGAGGACTTATGGGCAGTCAGTAGCTATTTATTCACAAGCTACCAAAACTAAAGTTGATGAGAAATAGAACAACTGCCTTGGACATACAATGCAAGAAACTGGAACTAGATATGAATTAAGCTTAATTTTGGGGAATATCTTTGAAGATGCTAGTTGCTGACTAGCTAGAATGAGTACAGTTTCAATAAATTATTCAACACAGGCAGCAACCACCTCCATTTAGGTTTGGAAAATAAGATTTTACAGGTATCTACTCAGAGAAGTTTCACCCACTTAAACTCAAAGAGATTTTCATCAAGTTAAACCAAAGTTATGTATCCTGCAGCTGGTCCTCCTGAGACTAGCTTAGCTTACTGCTGCTAGCCAATAATTCATATAAAATTCTAAAAATGGTCAGCATTTGTTATTTTCTGGGCTTTTTTAATTAGTTTTTACTGTGTTATTGTTTGCATTTTTGGATTATATTTGCAGAATTGTGGGCCACAGCTAATCATCAACAGGATATGTTGGTTAGCCACCATGGCTAATTAGCCAGAGTGACGCGACTGTTTCTCACTCTCTGAGAATGTGACTGGTAAACCATTAGAAAGGCAAAAGTGACATGGAATAAAATTGGGTTTATTTAAGGCTTTCACTTGAACCATTGTGGATTTTTAAAAAAGATTTAATTAGTAGAAATGGTGAGATAAAATAAGCTTTTCTGCTGCATCCCTCTGTAACCGTTAGCTTAGCTGCTATCTCCCTCAATCGGAATTCCCGCTTGATTTTCCAAACTGAGATCTAAATCTTCTCTAGTTGACTTTTAAAATAGAACAAAAAAATTCAGTAAGTTAGCCTAACGTTGGCTTTTTAAGATTAGTTTAACTTAATTTATGTGGTTTATGGACGTTCTCTAAAGAATTACAATCAAATCTGTTCCAATAATTTACAGGAAGCTGAATAAAACGTTCCTTAAATGGCTAAACACTTATTTAATATCATTAAGAATGAATATATTTGCCATTAGGCTGATTTGTGATCAAAGTTAAGCCAGTTTATTCATTCTTACCTGAACAAGTAGTTGATGCACTGTTGCTCAAAATCACTAGATTAAAATGAAAAAAGGTTTTAGATGATGAGAAATGGCATGCTATGATGGATCATAAATGTGCACTATGAATGAACACTGACCTCAAGTTACTAGACTTGTTGTGAACTTGAAACACTCTGTATGCACCTAAAAATGAAATATTCAGAATAATTAATTTAAAAATCTGCTATTTTGAGCATGAAAACATATTCTGGTGCCTGCTGGGTAACGCACCGATCATTAACCAGCAGCATTGGTTTTTTATTAAGCTATAAACAGCTTAATATGCTTATTCTTAGACATACCCACACAGAGTAGGTGGCAGGAAGCCCACAGGTAACCACTGCTGTCAAACTGCAATGCAGGAACATATTGTGTAACAAGATCTGTTGGGCTTTAAAAATGAAATACACAATTTTATGACGGACTATGTTTACCTGAGGGTCACACAGAGGAAGGTTGATGGCTGAGAGCAGCATGAGGCATATGCTGTAGAGAGAGGAAGCCAAAGTATGAGTCTTAATGCATATTTTCTGCAGACAGAATGACTGCAGAAAAAAACAAAACACATACCTGACAAGTTTGAGCCTTTGTGTCTTCTGCTGAAGAACAAAAAGCACGTGTTACTGAATGATTAAAACGTATGTTTGCTATAATTCATGGCCTAATCAGGGACAAGCAGCAGCTCTGCATCTTCTATTTACTATTTTGGTTCCAGTGAATCAAAATGAGGGAGCACAAACGAAGGGAGTGTGCTGCACATACCTCTCTGTAAAGGACCTTGATGATTATATAACCAACGGCATGAGAGGAATTCTGAAGAGTGAAGAAATAAGGAATGTCCTGCACAGAGAGAGAGACAGCATTTAAACCAGAGCATGCACGTGTTGATTGAATTTCGCCGTGTTGCAGTGTCACTCACTATGCGTGATAAGGCCCTAGAACCGGCATATATGTTTCCCACAAAGAGAAATGAACCTGGGAGCCAGGAGAGAGCAGCAGACCTGGAACATGGGGAAATATTTCATATGAAGCTCTCTGTGCACAAGTTTAAAATGTAAATCTAGAAGTCGGGAAGGGTACCTGGTGATGCGGCTCATTTCCACCCATCCCAGCTTTCCTGACAGGAGGAGCAGGATGGCTCCTATAAATGTCTGCCATCTGGAAATAAGTGTTTTTTGTTTTACTTATCAACAAGCCATTCAGTGATGTGTGTTTAAAAATGCGTTTGAATGATGTCAAGGACAACATTTGTTTGACTTTTAACATTATCATTTGTTTTCAGACACTTACCCTTGAAATAAGGTGGGATAGGTGAATTTTAACACAGACAAAACAAACTACAAAAGGAGAAGAAAAACGTTTAATTCAGGATATGTACTCATTATTTGGAACTTATGTGGAGCTAAAAATAAAAGTTAACGCGAAACCCCATGAAACATCCTTTAAATTTAAAGTCTTCCTTGCCATTTTTATTTTGATCTTATTTAATGATAGGAAGTTTCCACATCCATCTACCGCAGTTGTCAATGGGCTGTATATAATGCTGAATGAGCGGATAATAAAAGGTTACATGGCAATTTCCATGGAAATCAGTCACATTTACGATAAATTTAAATGGAATCTCCCTGCCTTTCTCAAGTATACTGATAAAATAAACCCAGCTAGTTGCAATTTCTATCACTGGCCCATTGTTTTCACTTCATCCTAAAAACTAGTGCTTCCTCTCAAAGTACTCACCTTATTCGTGAAATATGAAACAATGAAAACAAAGCTAAATGCAAGACCAGCAATGTGTCTTCTCCACTGCATGTCGACCAACAGATACAGTGCATTAAGGGCATGATTTCGATAAAGATCATACAAAAGTATAATACAATGTGTCGTGCTTCAAAACAGACATTTCAAGATCGCAAACTTCCCTTACGGCGCCAAGACGACACGTCAAGACGTTCAAGAACAAAGATCGTCTATTTTAAAACGATTACACACTAGCTGAGGTTATCGTGCGGTGAGAGGTATTTGACGGTATTGTGCTTTTTTTTAGACCTAAAACAAATTCTTATGGTTATTTTTAGTGATAAAACTCAAATGTTATATAATGTTTTCACACAAAGACATAAAATGACAGCTCACTTTTATTATATCCTACACGAGAACATGCAACGCCGTTATCCCAAATTAGCCTCAGAGTGAGCCCTCTTGCATTCCTCTGGCTGGGTGTAATTTGTGCGAAAGTCAAGTCACGTGGAGTCAAGCAAGTTTCCGTGTTTACAGCTGTGTGACTGTGGCTGTTCGGTGTTGGGTGTCAGAGGAGGATGGTGTCCGGTCATGGCATTCTTTAGGACGCAGGAGCGGACCAAAGAAAGGTTTGTGCTGCTCCACCTTTTGTTTGCACGTTGCCGTTTGTGTCAGACAGGTCAGCGCGCGCGTTGCGGTCCGAGCGGTAACGTCAGCGGGTTGTTTTTCTCTCACTGCGGATGAATGTCAGGCTGCAGGCAGGGCCGCCGCTGTCAGCCTCGAGATGCCCTCTTTTTGTAGAAGTCATGAAGGGTGACCTAGGGTGTTTAATGTGAACGAGAACTACAAATATATGTCAGTTATGTGATTTCATCCCAGTGAAAAATTACCCTTTCAGTATTTAAAAAAGGGATGTAAAAGGCTTTTTTGTTGGGATATTTTTTCAGTTGACTTAGTTATTGTCACATGTTGAACCGCGAAGCAGCCAAAATACAATCAGAATTAGTGTTTATGCTCTGAATTCAATCATCTTAAGGACTTAAATGTCCACGGTTTATTTGGCTGGAGGGGAAAAATGAAAAATATGAAGAATGAAGGGTGAACTACTTACTACTATACATCACTGGTTCTCAAACTTTTTGACCCATGACCCACAAAATGACATATGGTGTTCGTGACCCTTTCTTTTGTGATGACAATAATTGATTTTATATCAGATTAGTCATCCCACAGGATCCCCTAAATATAAGGCTTGAAAACAGTCTGTCTTCATAAATAAAGAAGATTAATGTGGATTTATGCACGAATTATGTTGTTAAATTTAGTTAATCTCTTCGTTAATGGTTTAATTTAGACAGCCATGAAGAAAATTCCAAATTTATTTGATAAGATTAAGTTATATTTCTCACAATTATTTGATAACCCCCTGAAATGATCTTGTGTCCCACATGGGGGTCCCGACCCACAGTTTGGGTACCACTGGTGTAAAGTATGCTTTAAAAACGCTGTGAACAGAACTTTTGTGACTATCTGTGCGCTTCATGTCCATTTAATCCTTGGTGGAGTCAAAAGATGTGGCACAAAATGACCTAATTATTCAAAGCTCCATTGTTATTGTGTTTGAGTCACGGAAACAACCATTTCAGGAGGGAGAGCCAGACATCCCACTCCCCTGACCCTCTTTGGGGATTTCATATATCTTCAGCAGGCCTTGGATCTGTCCCAGGACCTTCCCAGTAGGATGGGCCCAGTAAACCTCTAAAAGGGAAGCATCCCAAACCACTTCAGCTGGCTCTGCTCAATGCACAGGAACAGTGACTCCATGCCAAGCTTCTTGCTTCCAAAGAAAGCTCATCCCAGCTTGTTTTTATCTGTGATCCCTTCAGTTGCTATCTTCATTTGTTGTACATAGATGAGATTTGGAAGATAAATAGAGCAATAAATTGAAAGTTTTATCCTCATTCCTGCTGATAAAACATCAATCACTCAGTCCTACCATCACTCTCAAACAAAATCCTGAGATACTCAGGGCTCATTCCCAACCTGGAAGGGGAACTACAGCCTTTTCCAGGTGACCACCATGGCCTCAGACTGGTGCATTCACACCAGGATAGTCCAGAATACTCAGTTCGATTGGAAAATGTAACATGCTTCCTTCCTTTAGTTTGGTTTGTTTTCGCATTGCTGTTTACTCAAGCTACCTGGACAATTTTCACGGTGTTGCCCAAAAAAACCACTAACCAGATAAGGAAGAATAAAAACCAGATTCATCCAGTGGGCAGGATCTAAACCGAAAATCTTTGTCTTTCAATTGGATCATTCACCACAGGTAAACCACGGACACCCAGTTTATTTAGTTTTGGGATTTCTGTTTTGACTCGGTTCAAACTTAATATGGTTTTCACAAAAATCCCAGTTCGAGCAGCAGGACACAAAGCGGGAGATGCCCTCGACGTCGCTTCCGGTCACTTTTTGGTCTGTTTGTTTTCACACTGTGAGCAGAAACTCCCAGCTGTCAAGCAGACTAGAGTTTGCTCCTGTGATCGGCACTGGATGCTGAACCAGCTGGGTTTAACTGGACCAAACAGAGCCAGTTTATATGCACACTTTACTATGTAAATACTACTTAAAGGTCACTACTTTCATACTTTCATGCATCCCATATGTTAGCATGATTGTTAGCCTGCATATCCACCCGAGGGTGGTCTGTGGGGTCATGCATCCACTAGGGCTCCGAAAATGGACCAAATTATGCTCGTAAAGGATGCAGAAGGTGGACAAAATGCTTCCTACTTCCTCTCCGTTTCCTGCATGGAGAATAAACGGCTTTTAGAGAAGCTGATTCTCAAACTGATTCATTCAAACCTCCTGATTGCTTGCTGAAGATCTGGATCTGTGGAAGCCAAGAGAAGCACATCAGGAATGCAGCCTTGATGTTGAGTTACCAGGAGCAGCCTGAGCGCTGACTGAGAACAGGTGCAACTTCGTGCTGAAAATATGGACAAAGTTCTCATTTTATAACCTAAAACCTTTTTTAGGTTTAAAAGCTTTTTATTCAAATCATCACCTTCTTTAAAACCTAGATAATCTTTTAAAAGAAAATCTGATGTGAATAATTCAAACTTTAAAAGGACGCGACTTTAAACACAACCAACTGATCCTGTCCTGCAGGTTGTTGAGTCATTTGGAAAGAAAGCGAAGCAGGTTGGGCTTCTTTTATTCCAAACATGAGCTGGGTTATATGAAATAGTTTGTTTACAAGTGTTTATGACTGCTCACAAGCTGTTTTTAAGGTGCCGATTTTTACCGTTTTGTGAGGGAAGTGCATGTGAAAGCTGGTAGGGAGCTTGTTGAGATAGTAAGCAGAAACATTTCACACATTCATACATGAGAAAACTGCAGCCGCCTGGCCTTTGTTCTGTCTGCAGTGCCACAACCTCGTCTGGTGTTTTATCATTATGTTGCTTTAAGAAACGACATCTGTTTTTTTTTTTCAGTTTAAGCGCAAATAAAACATTTTTGCTTTCTGGAAATTCTAAAAGAGGCCCCAAATTAAATGTAGTGATTAAATTGAGCTTGCAATTAAATGTCTTAATGGATCATCAGAAAAAATAGTTCCAATCAGTTTTTGATTAGACATTAATATGTTATATTAAAATTAATTATTTGTAAGCAATATTAAAATGCAGTGAAAGTAGAAAAACCCAGCATGTTTCCTCATTTAGATCTTTATTACAAGACGAACGACTCTTGTGGCTGTTAAAGAGGATTCATTCAATGGCTACACTGGAAATATGCACTATATACAGCTTCAGCACCAGTCTAAAGATGCATTAGTTTTATTGATAACAAAATGATGTCATCGATGAAATTCATAACAATCGATTAATTTATTGTTGAATAATTAGGCCCGCTACCAGTTGAAATAAAACTATGCAGCTATCAGGATGCCCAGGTTATACCCCAGGGTTATGACCTTTATGCCGTCACGTTTTCTAGCTATTGTTTAGATGGTTTTTAGTCTACTTGTCTAGTTTTCATTGCTTTACGCTGCATTATTCCTCTTTGGCTAGCTGCTGATCCAGTAGGGATGCCCAAAAAACTAGTTTTTCATCTGATTCAAGATCCTTGTTAATAAGATATTGAATTGTTTTTTAAAACTCAGAGGTGTGTCAAATTTTGCAGGTTAGGGAAATTTAAACCATTTTTTGATACAAAATAATCAGTTTTCTTTCAACTAATGAAACACAGTTTATCAGAACCCTTTCTGGCTTTTAGAGGAATGGAGTTAATTACCATGTTTTGTTATTTAAAGAGGATTGAATGTGACCTGATATCGGTTTGAGAATTGAGAATCGATACATAATTGAATCGTCACCCCAAGAATCTGATTCGCATTGATGCATGATCCAGGTCACTTTCTGTAAAGTTGTGGGAATGAGTTGTGTACGCTCGGCATGCAGCAACAGCTTATCTAAAGCAGCTGTTTTGTTGTATTTGTCTTCCCCAGGTTTTCTCTCTTGTTGCTGGATTTGGAGGAATACTACTTCGAGCAGCACACGGCCTACCATGTGACAAATGGGTCAAAAAAGGAGAAGTAAGTCAGGATATTACTAGCAATTCTTCATTGAATCATGGGGGTAACTATCCGAGAGGAGATTAGTCATGAATAACAAATATGTTTTTAATCTAATATGAAGCAAGTAATTAATTTTTATTAGAATCGAAGCACCCTGAATAGATTTGACCCTAGTAGATTAAAACGCTGCTCAATTTATCAAAATCTAAATTTGATAGGAAATATCTGGCAAAAGAATAAAGTGAATTTTGTTTTATTCTTTATTCTTTTTATTCTTTTTTTTACTGTAAGATTCATTATTTATTTGTGGTATTGAATCTTTACTTTTTAAATGTATTTGATTTGATATATTTTTGTTTTATTCTGTATCGTATTTCTTATTGATATTTATTTGTCATTATTTATTTTCATTTGTATTATTTGATTTTATGCGTTTTTGTTTTATTTAAATAATCATCAAACTTGATTATCCTTCATTAATTATATTTTCATTAATTATGTATTTTTTTAAATAATCATTTAATTTTTCTATATTTATGGATGTATTAAGTTTATTTTTAATGATGCAGCTCGACAGAAAAACTATTTTTGGTTGTTTATGATTTCTAACCAAAAAAGGAACAAAAATGAAAAAACTTTATTTCCCTTTAAGGACTACTAAAACTTCTGTGTAATTAATTGATTATTTCATTAATTCATTTCCAACAAAATACGAGGGCAAAAAAGGATGCTAAAATATCTCTAAAAAAATCTCTTTTTTAGTTAACTTTTCCAGAAGGAACTGATATTATTTTATTTTCATACCAATATCCTGTTTTATATAGATATTTTGCTTTATTACAGTGCATTGCATGTAGTTATAATAAACAAAAGGCAGTTTGCAGTAATGCAGGTTCTGCATCCGTCTGTCAGCTGATGGGTTGATCTGCGTTCCTACCCTGAGCAGGAAGGTGAGCAGTAATTGATAAAAAGCTAATATTAGCTCTCACTCTCTTTTTCCTATTTCAGAAAAGTAAGAGGGTCGTTCAAGGTTTGTTCCAGATCCATCATATTTGATCCCGAGGACTTCACAGAGCCAATTATAAAGGTTGGTTCTTAATAATTTTGTGTAAAATTAATAAACTTTGTTTTATTTTCATTTAACCTAATGTAATGCTTAAAAATAACAAACTTAAATTTCCAATGTAATTAATAATCATTATTTATCATTGACACATAAATTATAAATGCCATATGTACTTGTAGACTTTGTTAATCGCAACCCTTCCTTGTTGTTTGTGCAGATTCATCTGCGAGACTGCAAGAAGATCGAGTTTGTAGAGAAAGACAACAACCCTTTCAACGAGTGAGACAACAAACCTCTCCTGTTCCAGTGTGAAAATAGCTCACAGATGTTTTGCAGCTGTTCTTAGGAACCACATTTGAAACCAGCAGGACATGTTTCGCTGGAAGCGTCCCAGCTTCTGATAATTCTATCTCATTTCTTTCCAACAGGCCAAAACCACCGAAAATATGTATTTCATGTGAACAGGTGAGATATAACCTATTTATCAGTGAAAAATAGTAAAAGTTAGCGATATCTGCTCATTTTGTCCAGCTTTAGTTGCTGCAGTGGACCTTTTTCTTTTCTCAATTCATGTTTCAGGTTATTTTCATCAAAGAAAGCAACGTCATCGCTCCATACCGAAATGAAAGGGTGAGTCATCTGGAGTTAAAATGAGGCTCTCCTCTCATGTTTACACTCTGTCTGTTCATGGTCACACGGTTGAATGATTAACGGTAAAAAGTGAAGGTGAAACCCTCTTTGATGTTAGAAATGATGTGGAAAGCGCACTGAGAGGATCACCCACTAAATAAACTCGTCTTTTTGCAGGGAACGAAGAAAATATCCTTTCAGTTGGAAGGTTGGAGTAAAACAGAAGATGTTGTTCAGACCTTGCTGCAGGTAGGAAGTTCACCACAAATTTATCGGGGATTTTTTCCAGTGTTTCTCTAACAATCTACCATCTTATTTGGCAGCTCCACAGGGCTTCCTGTTTGGAAAAGCTTGGAGATCAGACTGCAATGGTGAGTTGATGATTACTTAAGTCCACATGAATCCATGTAATGATGCTAAAAGAATTAAAAAGAGCCACATTAACACCAGGGTAGACCTCCATTTGCCTTCTGCACTGCCTTCAGTCTTGGTGACTCTGTCTCCCAATTCAGGGTTAGGCTCTGCACACTTTACTTTAGTAATTTATGAAATGAGACACTGTACCTAATTTCCCCATAGTGTTCCAGTCTCCTGTTGCCTACAAACTGCAGGTGTTCTACCTATCCAGTTAAAGCCCTCATTCTTCCTGTGCATTCCTTCACATAGCTTAATTAATGGTAATGAAAAGAACAAAACAAATTTAATCAAGAAATTCCTGCTAAAAGTCTTTAAGATTCGGCTTCAGAGGGGAGTTTTTTTTAAATAGCTTGCAGGCTTTTCATTCACCACTTAGAAATACACAAATAATTAGTAAAATTTCTTAATATTGATTTGGAATAGGGACACAGTTAAAAAGATGTCTGATACTCATGAGTGGACATTGAACTCTGCCACTATGATAAGGCTTTTTATGTTTGTTTGTTTTGCTGTTATGATTATGGTCATAACCACTTTCACTTTAGCCTTTGGCACAGCTTAAGATGCTGACTTCTTTTAACATGATTTTATTTATATGTGTTTTATATCTTCATTCATTATTTATTTTTAATTTTATGTTTTATATTGTTATCACTTTGTGTCAACTTTGTTGTTATTTAAGTGCATTATTAATGAAGTTACACTTATGGTAGGTGTTACTGTATGTGGTACCTTTTTTTACATTTATTTTTTTTGTTGTTATTTATGTGTGTATTCTTTCCTAGCGTGTCACGGTTTATGTTAAATTCCTGTGTATTACTATTACCTTTATTACCCATAATCACAATTAATTTTAGATTTTGGTCCATGCTGACATGATGACATCACCTTTTTATTTTTGCTTCTCCAGATTGCTGCTAATCTTCAGTCCCGACTCGCGAGGTCATCATTTGATAAGAACTGGTAGGTACATAAGATGTGATGGAAGCAGATTTAAAAGCATTTCAGTCCCGTGTAAATACACAGAGTATGACCTGCTGTGCAGCTTTCAGAGCGTTGCAGAGAAGCTGCACATGGAGTGTGCTGTGGAGATGGTCATGCCTTTAGTGACCAATCCAGGCCACGTCTGCATAACAGATGAAAACCTCTACTTCCAGCCTCTTAATGGATATCCGGTGAGCAGATAAAGTGGTTGTTAGTAATTTGATACCTGGAGATCTTTTAGCAGCTCTCAGCTGAACAACAGTAACCTCCCATGTCATTTCAGGAGCATGTGATTCAAATCAAGCTGGACCAAGTCATGAGAATCTACAAAAGACGACACGGTCTCAGACCTCTGGTGGGTGAAGCGGCTTTCGTAACATTATCTGTCACTGCTGTTTGTTGGAAACGTGTTGATGTGTCTGTCCTGGCTCAGGGTCTGGAGGTGTTTTGTACGGAGAACGACTTCTGCTCCGACATCTACCTGAAGTTTTACAACACAGCTGACAGGGATGAAATCTATTATTACATTGCCACTTTTCTTGGTGAGAAAATCCAATAAGGTCCTTATAAACTTTTTTAAAAACAATATCTTTAAGCTCCTCTTCTGCTGTACAGCAACTCCTTGTGATTTGTTTTCAGTTACAACAGAAGTTCAACATATGCAGGGTGTTTGATTAAATGGCTTAAACCAATAATATAGACAATTATTATAATTCTATTATAAAT
>JAVQJG010067547.1:0-16261 GCA_036024015.1 Craterocephalus amniculus | reverse complement strand
CGCTCTCTCTCTCTCTCTCTCTCTCGCTCTCACACACACACACACACACACACACACACACACACACACACACACACACACACACACACACACACACACACACACTATAACAAAGAGTTAATCAAAGATGGCGAGCAGGAAACAAGTGGTCAATGCGGAGAAGAGTTTTCAGAGTTTGGTTAGAACAAGGACTGAAAGATGACAGCAGTCCTGAAAGCCCTCCATGGCTCCATCCAGACTAAAAGCTGTGGCCTGCTGAGCCGCCACTCCAGCTCTGTCTGCAGGGAAACAAGGACATGACTGCTGTGTGTTGTGATGAGCATTTATACGACCTAAAGCATGAGGAAAAAGGAACCATCCGTCACTTTGGCAGGCATAAACGTTGGTCTATAAAATCTTCATCAAAGAGTGTTTAAAAAAACATGCAAGTGACCAAAATTAGCAGTCCCCTTAAAGTCACCGAGTTCAATAACAGAGCAGCAGGTTCGATGATAGGAGCAATGATCTAATATGCTCCAAATGACTGCATGCGTGCACGGCAGCTTCACTGAATAAACAGCTTTTTCTTAGGTTGAAACAAAGGAATTAATTAAGAGTCAGATTTCTTTTGCTACCACGTTTACAAACTACGAACCGTTGCCCATAAAAACCCAGGATCCTTCAGTACGGAGCTGTTGGTCCAAATGCACCACAGTGAATCATGTAAGGTTTTAAATATCAGCTTTTCTACCCTATAATTCCATGCTCTGGAAGTTGTTGCTACATATAGCCATAAAGCTTATAATTTTTCCCTCGTTCTGTCAGAAAAGAGGCAAAGAACAGGGCTAATATGGACACAGGGCTTAAGAAAACAAGGATGCAATCCTGAGTAGTGCAAAACAAAAACAAAGTCAAAGATCCAAATGAAGAACTCGACAGTTTAAACTTGAGTACTATTTAAAACTTTACTCTGTGATAATAATATAAATCTTAACACCTTTAGCATTATGAGGACAGTCTTTAAACATGCCGACTGTTTCCAGTAGTCCTTCCTGATCTGTGATAGCCTCTAAGTACTTCAGTCTGAGTGTGTTTAACAGTCTGTCAAACAACCTCAAGAGTAAATTGAGAGAAAATAAACAAAGACAGGACAACTGGGATGTTCAACGTTTCCTCCATTTATAAAGACGCTTTTAGTGATCTGGAAAAAACTCAGTGAACAACCAGATTTTCATGATGGAAACAAAAGTAGAGGCTCTGAATCACGAAAAGTGGCACAGAAAGTGTTTCTGAACAGATTTGCCTGCTGGCTCGCTGCAGCATCAATTAAAAAAAACACCTGCCTTCTTGCTAATTCTTCCACCGAGCCTATCAGAGCAGGCGGTGTTGGGTCTGTGGTGGTGATGACTGCGTTCATTATACATCCATGCGGTCCATACGGTAGGTTCTTGGAATACTCAAGTACTCCGTTTATGAGCTGTGCTGACACACACGCACTATGTTGTTTACAACAACATTCATAAAGAAATAAAACATCCGATATATTTCATCATATTATGACAACATGAATCATTTTCTCTGGCTTAAATATCATCCAACTGAGCGAAAAAACACTGTAGCAGCTAGTACTTCAATATAAGTTTTTCAGATCATCAGAGTGTTTAAGATTAAACCACAACTAAGTTTAGGTTAATGTCGAATATTAGCATCATCATTTTTTTCCATACATATACTGCCAGTTAGAAAACATACGTCTCATTAAGATGTATGTCAGTAATGTCAGAAACACTTTTAAACACCTGCCATGTGATCCATTACGGTGCTCTTTAACTGTCGGCTCAATAATAACCAATGGTACATTTTTGTATTAATGTCTAAAAAACCAAAGCAAAAATAGCTTGGTAAAGGTGTAGACATTTACAGGTGTATTACATTTAGAGAAGTCACTGTTGATCTCATAATTATAAAATAGTCTTTAGTTAATCATAAAAATCTCTTAATATTGTCCCTTTCCATAAAGGATTATCTCTGGAACTTATCAGCAGATCAGCACAAGTCTCACATGAAACAAAAACATTGAGTCATCCATGTCGGATTCCTTTGGTTTAAACAAAGACCAAGGTCTTGTTGTGGAGGAAGGCTTGCTGGAATTTAAAGCAGCCATAGTCCTGTGGCGTTTTATGCCCCATGTCTGAGACAAATACAGAGTTAATATATAGTGTTTATTTTTATTTTTTTTACCGAGCAGAGGGAATTTTTTTGCTTCTGTCTAATTATTTTGTTATGATGTTGTCAAAATACAGAAATAAAAAAAAAACTAAAGACCCATATGGAGTGTTAATGTGATTTTACACATTTATAGTGTTGTGAAAACAATTAAACACACACTGACTGTGATAATTATAAAAAAGCGACTACTAGTCTGGTAAATATTATACTAAGTAAGTCTATAATAGCAACACTCCATGTTTTCACAGATTTATTTCTGCACATTTAAAACAAAACAAAAACAAAGTAGAAGGAACATAATAGACGAAGAGATGCAGGAAGCTTTCCTTCTAGCTGAAGTTGCACTGGAAAAAAACATAGCAGGCCTCAGGATTCATTACTCAACGTGATGTGTGGAGCTTTTTGTCTGCAGTCAGCTGTGACCATCTGTGTTGCTGACTAACCGAAAAAACAAAAACATTTGACTCATTCCAGGCTGTAAGGCTGATTTATTGTGTTAACTTTATTGTATGATCTTTAAAAGTCACAGAATCTTTTCAACTTTATGGTATTTTAAAGCTGTAATGAATCTGAATCTAAAAATGGGAGCTTGAGGACATGTGGGCAGAAAGAGGAAGAGGGGGGATCCAATAAAAGGCCACAAATCTGGACAGAAACCCATCAGACTGCAACGAGGACTTTCATCCTCCACACATAATAAAGCGCTTGTCTGAGCTATCAGGACCCCAAACTCAATATTCATTAGTGTGGCGGCCCCCCAAACCTAAACAAAAAAACAAGAGCAGCATTTTAGAAAAACTTTAAATGGAAAATGTGACCGCAGGGAAGCGAAACCGGCCACGGACACTCAGCTGTGGTGAAATATCACCAAATGCTCTTCTCTAAATCCTCAGTGTGAAATTAAACAGTGTTGCTAAAAACAAAGTGAGAGGGGTAACATTCCCACAGAGGGTCAACGGTCAGAGTTGATAGAAATCACCCAGACAGCACTAAGCCCCGAGAGGATCTTTTTACACCAGAAATGAGCCCGTACGTCTCGCAGAGTTAACCTACAGCACAGACACTGGTTACTACTTACACCTGTCGCGGAGCTTAAGGGAATATCCGCTAACTGGATCTACAACCTGTCCTTGGCGATCCAGTCTGTCGGTGAAGGGAGGGGGTTTACACCTAAGTCTCTGTTTTATCCGACAGGACAAAGTGACGGCTCAGAACACTTCACTCTTTATTCCAGCGCACAGAGGACAGATGGAGGAAATGATAGACTTGTATGGTGTAAACTTGTGTGTGTGTGGGTGTGTCTGAATTGTGGGTTAACTTGTTTTTCCAAGCTTCTTTAAAGTATAGTCACATTACTCTTCTATGGGGAGGGACAAAAAGTCTGCGCTCTTACCACTTTAAACAGGTTTTAGGAGAAAGGGTGTGAGGCATTCAGGGCCAGCAGTAAAAACATATGTTCAGGGCAAATCCAGGGGTGCCTACAGTAAGCTTCTTAATAAGGGCCCTTAACAAGCCTGGGTCTGTTTTCTGAGAGGATAGTAAATCAAACATCCCACAGACAGAAACTAAATGCAGCAGCATAAAATAACACAATATGAAAAACACAAGCAGACGTGATCTTACAGCTCTGAGCTTTCCCTCAGTTTCTTCTAAAGCATCGAGCACAAAGACCTGTGTAAGCTGCAATATTGGAGCAACTTTCACCAACTTTGGGGGGAACAGACAGCAAACTGATGAAGACGAAAAGATGCAGATTATGTCGAACATCCGGCCTGATATGATGTGCGATCACACGCAGACAGAGCTGCTTCTCTTTCATCTTTACAGCTACTTGGAAAGCAGCGGCGGAGAAAGCCTGCCAAGGCACAAACCGGAGAAAATGACAAGAGTTCTATTTTCAGCCAAAATCTCCCACTGACTGCCCACACGCTCTCTGTCTCTCCTCCTTTCTGGACTGCTCTCTCCTTCGTTTTTTGTTTTTTTTATCATCCTAAAGACTTCATCGTTAGCTGCCCGTCTATCCCACAGCTCTGTGTTAGAAACCCAAGAGTCAGCGGCCGGCCGGCTCACAGACCTGGCTGTCGTGGCAAACAAGACAAGTGAGGGGGAACAGGACTCTGGGTCAAATGGTGAGGGTGAAATTGGGAATGAGTGGGAGGTGGGGGAATTCCTCTGGGAGGTGCATTCCCTCTGCACATCAGCCTATATCAGGAGGAGCCAGAGCCAAAACAGGAACAGATAAGAGGGGCAGAGAAAACAAAGGGAGCTGACTCGGCCAAGACTCCGCGATGGTGAGAGAAGTGGATGAGAAGAGGGACGAGGTTCTTGGTAAATTTGAGGCACAAGCAGCCACAATAAGATGTAAACAACTTTGGTGCCAGCAGTGCAGTTGGACAAATCTGCCGGATTACAAGTGTATGATGAGTGAAAAAAATCCTCCTGACCCGAGGACTTATTTACATACCGCTATTGTCTCATTGACAAGTTTATAGATGCTATTACTGGCTTTGTTTGTGCATTGGCCCCCGCTCAATAAACCATGAAAACGTAAAGCTGCACAGTGAGCCCTTTGTGTGTGGAAACAAGAGTGGAGTGCTGAATTATCTCCCCTGATAAAAGACATGCAGACCTATTTCTATCCCATTCATTAGCGTGGACATGCCAAAGAGTGAGCCAGCCGTTTATATCCAGGCGGCAGATTACAGATTCCTAACCTGGAAATGCTTTCCTATTCACATGCAAACTGGGCTGCAGTTTTTACAAGATGATGTTGCTCGGATATGATTTGCACTTATAGGTCTGTCACTTACCACAGAAAACCTTGAACAACGCACCTCTTAAAGAAAAATCGGCTATCAAAAACACTCATCTCATATCTTGGTTTTATCTGCGTGCAGCATACCAGAACTGCCAATGGTGCAGCTGAACCTGTGTGTGGAAACTTCCCTCCCACTCTATCCCTCTTGCATCTGTGTAGTGCTCCCTTCATGGAGCATTCAACTCTGTCTCTGCAGGAATTTACATTAACTGTGCACAATCTGCTCCATAAAGTCACAACAAACAGCAACCCAGCCACTCCTAATCTGATATGGACACAGATCATTGATGCTAGTAATTCATTTTGTAAGTTTTACTCTGACAGAAGG
Source organism: Craterocephalus amniculus (assembly GCA_036024015.1). Classification (NCBI taxonomy): domain Eukaryota; kingdom Metazoa; phylum Chordata; class Actinopteri; order Atheriniformes; family Atherinidae; genus Craterocephalus; species Craterocephalus amniculus. Next base: position 10,907 of record JAVQJG010067547.1, on the reverse strand, counting down.
AGATGGATAGAAAAGACAAGTCTGCTGTTTTCATTCTCAGGGTTGATGTTGCTATAAACACTCATGGCCTTATGGCTTTCTGTCTGTAGTTTAGTAACTGACCCCGATCCCTGACCTGCCTGTCAAAGGGGCTAAACCAAACCAGCTTCCCCACAAACCATAACACACAGTTTCCATTCATTCAAAGACCAATAAAGGCAGGATTGTGGCTGTGCTTACCTTCTTGGACACGTGGAAGGTTAGACTGGTCAATCTCCAGCTCGGCCATCTCTGCGCCTGTGCTGTCACTGCTTCATGGTGTTACAGAAGAGCCGGAAAGCGAAATGATGCCTTTAGTGGGTACAAAAGTATTTCACTTAAACAGGTCACTGTCTTATTTGACATCCGTGTAAAAAAAGCTGAGTAAGCCCACTCGCGCGAGCCAGTAGGAGTTATTGGCAACCGCACAATAAACAAAGTGCTGCCTTTAACAAGCCGCCGCGGTTTAATGTAAACAGCGATGATATTTGCCTTGAAACAGCTGCTACTTATTGAACGAGGTGAATTTCTAACCTGCGTACCTGGTCTGTTCCCACCACGCCGCCCACAAACCTGCAGTATTATGTACACACAGCTTATTCAACAAGTACCAAACATAACGACGAAGTGTCAACTTTGGAGTCGTCCGCTCAGTCCCACCTTTCCTCTTTCTTCTTCTTTGCTGTGTCTCTGCAAATTAGCCAGAAGTCACGAGCGCGTCTGAGCGTGCTTGTCCTGTGTGTTTCGTGCGGATTCTTCGCAAAAGCGGAGGCACTTGAACATAACAGAAACAAAGACCTGTGTGGGTTCGGGGTGGGAAGCCTGAGAGGACAAAGTTAGCCCGCAGTCTGTCGCTCCGGCTGCTTCTTCGCAGCTCCTGTTCGGCGGCAGTGGGGGCGGTTAACGAGTGTTGCCTTCACGTGCGCTCTTACGCTCAGAGTCATCTTTGCTAGAAAAGTTTAACCACCCGGATCGATGCCCGCTCAATAAATAAATGATTTTCAAGCAATTTTATGAGTCGTAAGACAAAGCAAAGTGTCCTGCTTTAACCGTCGAGGGAATTAGAGATCTGACCATAAAAGATAAAGTTGGTACAAAGGTTAGTTGCACGATAAACTAGAGCCGAGTAAAAACATGACATGCATGACAGTAAACTTCCACTTTATTTTAGTCTCTTTTGGTGAAAATCATTCACACGATTCTTATATTTCTAATACTATAGTTCGAACTTCTAGGCGCCCATTTTTAATGAATGTAAGCTATATTTGCCCAGCCGCTCCTGAAGGCACCATTTAGCTAGCCAAATGTTCCAGTCATTCAAATTTCCATAGAAAATGTGATACTCTGCACTTCAGTGTTTTTGTTGGACTACCATTGCTGCTTATCAACTTCACTGGGGGAAACAAATCCTGACAACGATGAAAAAAGTTATATTTTTTTCATAATAGAATACTCCTATGAAAGTAATAAGTATAATAATGAAAATAGCCAAATGATAATAATAATCATTACACACATAATAATAGTAATAATAATAATAATAATAATAATAATAATAATAATAATAATAATAATAATAATAATAGTAGTTATTATTTACCCGAGCCCATTTATTTATTTTGATACATTATTTGGATGCTTCTTGATCATCAGAGAGGAGTCATTTCCTATCCAGTTTGTAGACTTGTTTCTTATATTTCTGTTACCTTATATTTCTATAAAGGTAGGCTTCTTTTTTTTTTATTAAAAAAATATATATTTTCTCTTTTTCGCTGCGGACACCACTAAAACTAAAAAGGTCTTAAAGGTCTTCAGTTAACTGTTAATAGTTTTTTAGTTTTTTTAATGTTATGTTGCCCTCTAGTGGTTATTTTTTTTATGTAAAAACTTATCTTGTCAAAAAAGCTAAGTGAAGAATATGTGTTCAAGATGCCTGGAATGTAAAACTTAGATGTATGAAATTTTATTCTGGGACACCTGGTTGTCATAAGGATTGAAATAACATATGTGGTTCTTACAGATATGAAACCTGTTGAGACACAAGTGAATTGATTGTTTTGTATTTAGATAGTAGACAATTCAAACAATGTCCTTCTGATATGATAGCGGTGAAGCAAAAGATCTTGGCATAAAGGCTTTTATAAAATTCTGTGAGTTGTAGATGAATCAGTCAACTGTATGTCACTGATGAAATGGCAGCTGCTGCCAAGACCAAATGGGACGAAGCAACTCAGAGGATTGGACAGGGCAGAATGTAGCAGCAAGACTTGTGTGTGAGACTTTTGATTCACATTCATAGATAATCATTTTGACTTTATTAATCCCACTAGGGAAATTAAGCTCTCCATTTAACACATCTCTAGATGTCCTAGAGACCAAAGGCTACCTTTTTTCGGCATCCAGGAGCAGTTCCATATTCAATAATATTTTGGTTAGATTTAAAAGACTGTTTGTTGCCCAACAAGGATAACACAGTCATGGGCAGCAGTGTGCATGGAAGTAAATGTGACTTGGTTGAATATTCTGAAACTTCACTTCTAAATGGAAGAAAAGGAAACATTATTTCTCTTTGTTTAAAAAAAAGACCTCATAGATAAATATTTTAGAGCTCTCAAATTAATAAAAGGAAACTAGCCTGTTTTCACCTACTTCTGGCTTTTACTATATGATAAGCTGTTTGTTCTGTTTATACATTGTTAAGTTTTGGTCTGATTGTGTCCAATATGTTGACGATTTTAATTTCACAGAATACATGACCTGCCAAATATTTGCTATATGCAGAATGTCATTTATAAACTAATAAATTAATAAAAAAAACTGATGTTTCCAGCATATTGGTCGTGGCAAGAATAGCCTTTGAACTAATTTTCTTTATATTTAGAATGATTCTTTGTGCTCTGGTTTCAAACTTCATTCCCTTGTCCTAAAAGACATTGAAAATAATGTTTCTGAGTCTCAGTCTTCCTTTAAGCAGTCACACAGTCCTGAATCTGCCCCTCTAAACATTACGATGATCAGATTCTAGCTTTTACTCCATGTTAGTGTGGTACACACGTCCAACCATTTCTGACTGATTAGATTTAGATGTAAGTTGGCAGAAATGGAAGTGCTCTCGGATGGCTTTCCTCATATCTGTCAGATTTCTCTATAATGATTATGTTTCACTGTCAGCTCATCAGTTTTGATGGGTCTGATGAGACTCAGGCTTTGCTTCTATCTCTTTGTGTCAGACTACGCTGGATACGCTACATTGTTTCCTCTTGCTGCTGTGAAGGTGGCGTCCACCTTTTTAAACCTCTCAGTTCTATATGTTTTAGATGCTTTTTACTGTTTCACTTTTTGCACCTTTCTGGCTGTCCAAAACTGGTGGCCTTTTAAAAGTGGTGAGTGAAGATCAAGCAGCATTCAAATTTCAATTATTTACAATTAGTAGGCTACTTTTATCTTCATGTCCAAATTGTCCCGTTTTAAATCACTTTTTTTGGATTCTGCTTCAGAAATTAACTTTGAGATCAAATACAAAAACCATCTGTAACATCAATGTTACTGAATTGGTTTTCACTGCACCAACATTGCTCAGATCATCTGACCAAACACTTAAAGTAAAATGTGATTGTCATCTTTTAGGGATAAAATTCTAAATTTCTCATGAGGAGTAAACAGGACTGCATATAAGCTATAGCAGTTTGAGCCACAAGTGAGGTGTTCCATCATCTATTTTCCATGCGGAAATCTGAAAGTGGCAATTATAACTTGACCACAGACTGTAAATATTAACGGCTTCAGCACCTAATGGAGCATGTGGCTCACCAACTATTAAACCAAATGTCACTGTCTCTTCATTTGCCCTTATTATATGAGACTGAACATTGACGCCATACTTCTAAGACATACACAAATTGTATGTCCAGGTGCAGAATATAACTTGTAACTGGACGTCTCCCAACCAATAAGAGTGCTCCCCTGGCACTGGATGCTCTCATAAAGTTAAATTTTACAGCATGACTAAGAAGCTCTGAAAGCGCAAATTTAACATCATACAACAAGCAGACTTCTAAATAATGTGTATCAATCAGTCTGACTCAGCGCCCGGCGGAAAATTCTCTGCTGTCTGAAATGATCTTAAAATGTCAGATGTCTCGTAGGCAGCAAGATCATGAACACTGTGGCCTGAACCTCTGCTGCTCATTTGATTTTATTAGGACTCTGTCCGCTTTGTCTGCTGGGAGTTTCTAAGTCAAGAGGATTCAAATGTCCCCAGAATTTAATGAACTCTTGGCATAAATATAGAAGTTATTTGTCTGCCCAGCGTCTTCAACACCTGCTCCCTGCTACTTACATGACTATCGTAACACCTTCTTTGGTACCATTTACAAAGTCAGTAAAATGAGTCAATCAAACCAAAGAGATGGTAAAACCCGACGGCTTCCTTGAAGCTCGGCCCGGTACACTTGACATTTTATTGTGTCTATAATTCACCTGTGACTGCCTCTTGATTTATCCTGGTGAGAACGGATGTGACTCTGATGGCTGTTGTGGCAAGAAAAAGTGTGTGTGTGTGTTTCCTGGTTGCCATGCAGGAGGGGGACCAAGGTCCAGGTGGCAACTATATAACCCTGCCCGGATCAGTCGAGCATGGAGAACTCTTTACCCGAGGACCTCTGTGCTAATCAGAAGCAACGCCTGCAACAGCGTGCGACAGTGATGAAGTGCAACCACCTCCTCTCCTGGGCCTTCCTGCTGCTGGCCTCTGGCCCACTGCTGGCCCACCCCATCACAGAATCTGCTGAGATGCCCTATCCAGGACCCGGTGAGTACAGAATAATATCCCTATCAGCTCCTTGATAAGCATTCTTTTTTATTCAAAGAAAATGTAATTAGTAAAGATTAATGGCAGGCAAGTCTTGAAGTAGATACTTGAGTATTCTGCCAAAGTTCCTGCAGAGTCGTGTCCTCAGAGAAGTCACTTAGTTTTCAGCTTTGAAGGATTTTGAAGCTTTACAAGGGATCACAATTACATTATATAACATCTGCTGTGTTCCTGTAAGTTTTTCATTTCAAACCAACTGTTGATGGTTGGGGTGGGTTCTCCCCAGTATCAGTAGAGGACAGAGGAATGGGCACGCTGGAGGATCTGTCTCTCTCCGAGCAAACCTTCCCTGCACAGGATGCTGCTGGTCTAAGATATTCGACTCTGATCTCTGGAGAGATGAACAGAGATGGTAAAAAAATCAAAAAACATTTTGCTGGAGGAATACGTGGACAGATTTATACCACTGGATACTAATTTAGATTTTAATATGTGTGTGTGTTTTTTTAAGTACTGAATAATCTCATGTCTTTTCCTCCCCCAGGTGTCAGAACAAGTCTGCTGCCAAGGGGGATCAAAAGAGAGGTGTGTTTTCTACCTGTGCTCCCTGTTGCAAACTAAACTAAATACCATAAATGTAACTGTTATACCTCCACAACTGTATCTTTACTTTCAGGTGCTTTTGGAGAAGCAAAGTCTTCTAAATCCTTTCAGCCACATGCTAGGCATCAGGAAACAATTCAGGAAGAGAGCGGGGAATTCAGAGTGTTTCTGGAAGTACTGCGTTTGAAACAGCCCAAAACAAACATCGCTGCTTCATGCAAGAGGCAGGGCTTGCACTAAAAGAAAATGTGTTTTAAACTTGCATGAGTACTCAGATTACATGAATAAAAAACGGCATACACAGACACACACACAGAGAAAAAGGCCATAAGTGTGACTGCGACCTGTTGAATGGGAACTTTGAGTTGATTTGTTGAGATTTACTTCTATGGTGTTATATATATTATATACATATATATTGTATATATTGAAGGTCCTTATTTATCTCATGCATGGCCAAATTTGCTTTAGATGTAAAGGTCAAAGTTATACAGCCTTATATGCTGAACAGAAATAAAACTATTATAAATAAGCGATTTCTGTGTAATTGTCTTTATTGGCAAAAGGTGGCATTGAGAAAGACACTGAGGAAGAGGAAGCAAAAAGACGGGGCAAAGTTGGTTCTCAAGTTTTCTTAATTTTTTCCTTTTTTTTATTATTTTACAGCAGAAAGAATATAAAGCATTCAGAAAACATCTTCCATATTTTAAGGGCAATTCAAAACGTTTTGCATGGCTTCAGCAGCTGAAATCTCTTTTTTTTTGTTAAAACATATCCATCGAGTCAGTGACGCTTGTACATGCACAATTACAAAAATAAAACTTACAAACAAGAGAAGGGAAGAAAAAGGAGGAAAGCAAAACACGTCAGGAGAACCGAGAGGAGATGAAGATTTTTAAGGGCCGGGGAGGGGAGGGGGGGGTGAAGGGAGGGGAAGGGTGGAGAAATATCGGGTCACATAACAGGGAAAGACAGAGAGAAAGACAGCTATAGAGGAGAGGAAAATAGATCTAACACTAGTTCACATGCAAAGTGTCGAGGACCCATAACTTTCTATCAAAGCAGGGCCTTTTTTTTTCTTCTCAGTTTGGAATCGATGAAAACGTGCAGTTCGGTAAAGGGTGCCATATAATTGCTGTCCATAAACTACTGAATGCTTGTCTTGCAATACTGGCATTTGCATAAGAGGAAGTCGACTACGTGTGTCCAATCACTTTAAACTTTGCTAGGTCTATAGGTCTCCACAAAATAGTTCTTTATTGCTCTGTGTCAACAAGTGGAATATACAGTAAAACCGCTTCTGTTCTGCTGTCCTGATGCACCTACCTTTCTCTGGTTTGGGTGCTTCGGAAAAAGAAGAGGAGGAAAGGCAGATTCTCAGGTCAATCTACAGAACATCTTGAGATTGATTAAAATGCATGATAAAGAAGAGTGTCTATTAGCTATCCTGTCATCCCGCTCAAAAATGGCAGTAAAAACAAGATTTGCAGGTGCAATTTTCATATAACTACACTCTTAATCTTAAATACCCTCTACGCTTTGTCACTTAGATAAATTAAAGGCCTAAAGAAGTGGCCAGAATAATACAATGGTTTGACAGGTTTCCGTGACAGAATGTCAAATCATTTATCTTAATGAGCTATATATAAATGGACTCTATTCCAGGGCTAGTGGCTGTAATGTTCAAGGTTATTGGGAGGAAATGGATTATATATTATATTCATTCATTTTAAAGAGTTCCGTATCCCCATAGTGAACCCACTTGCCCCAGATATTTTCTTTTTTCTTTTCTTTTTACAGTCAAGCACTTCTGAAAGGTTTTCCTGTTTCAGTTTTAGCTTCCTCTGCTGTGACTCACAAGTCCTGCTCTGTTTCCTCCTCCCCATTTTGGCACCCTGAGTAAAATACAGAAGGGAGGTGAACCAGTCCCTCATCCATCACTGCTCCGTTCACAAATGAAACTGACAACTTGACATGTCTGAATGTGTGCTGTGCAATGGCTTGTGCATGTGTCTGTGTGTACAGCGTGCCCCTTTAGTATGTTTACTATAAAAAATGTCACAATGTCTGCAACCTTGTGACATTTGTTCTAAGTGAAGTTGGGAATACACTGATCTAAATGAATACTAAAAAAGCAAATAAAGACTCTAAAAAGTTAGGGCTTGCTCTAAAAACAGTCCTGTCCTCATGCTTCGCCATGAAAACATCAGTAGCTACTGATAATTGATCACTGGCTGAGTTCGTAGGATATTGCCCCTTCAGTCACACGCCCTCTGTCTTTCTGAGTTCTGCGACTCACCAAACCAATGTTCATCGCTTTACAGAACAGTATGCCTTTTTAACAAGTCTACCTGGCTACCGATTCAAGGAAAAAAAGCATGCTATAGGTGTGGCTCGGTCACCCATTTAACTATTTTACCCATGCAAGCATAATAAATCCTTCTCCTTTTATACCAACACGTTGCACTGGCGATGCACTCTACCCACACACCAGAGGATGAATGCGAGGCAACAAACCCCAGTAGTGGCATTTCTATGTAACAAGCTGTCTCAGTAGAAAATGGAAAAGTCGGGAAAATAAAAAGCAAAGCTGGAGCATTGTACTGATTCTGCTGTGCACAGGGAGTATCACTGTGGCGAGTGTAATGGGGATCATCATACAGGTTCATGCGGAGGATACAGCACTGGCTGGGGGGTGACCATGTTCTCTCGCAGCTCATCAATGTCAGGTACATTGTATGCATTCTGAGACTGGACAGGTGCTATGAACATATGAATAGGCACTTTCTACATAAATACTCTGCAAACAAAGTTTACAAATCAGGTGTGTAAAAAAAAAAACGAGAAGAAAAACAACCAGGCAATCAAGAAGAATAAATCAGAGAAATACCTATTTAGCCTAATGACAATTCAAAAATAAATATATGAAGAAAAAAAATAATATACAAGTTCTCCAGTGGCACTTGGCTGAATTGTCACATGTTTGGATAGAGAATACACTTTCTGGTAGGAATATATTCTAGGAATTAGACAGCAGCCAACAGGCACCTTTAACAATTCATCTGTTATTCTCTCTCAAATTGTTACTACAGCTCAGTCTGAACAAATACATCGTCCAGTGTACAAGATACATCTTATGCTTCATAATTGGCACTAGTGCACTATATAACACATTAGCTACTACAGCTGTTTTACCTCACTGACTTTTTAAAATGCTGTCCTCCTGGCTAGATTTACATTAGCACCTTTTACATTTGGAAAGGTTCATTTTTGCAAGTGTGCATTTGACTGCATAACAAAGAAATGCAGTCACGTGCAGTTGGTCACACTTTTCCTTTTTTTAACTTCGACAAAAAATGTTCTGTTTCAAATAAGATACAAGAATAATTTAGTCACTGGCAGCCTTGATCTCGAGGACATTTCTTATGAAGCATATTGTATCGGGGAGTTTACATCACCCTAAAAATCATAAATTAATGCTCAATCCAAGATATTGCATGTATCTTTTTCAGTGACACAGAGCAATAACATGGGTTACTTTACAGGGAACCATTGGGCAAGGCTGCCGTTTACAATCTTTAGGTTCAAACAAGATGCCTTGGTGATCATATCACATTCCATTTTTGTTGACAACACAAAATAAATTCAAACACAACTCTGATATGGTAAAGATTCAGGGATGAGTAAATGCTTTACATATCTGGATGCTGGAGACATGATAGACTTAAATGCTTCCTGTTTAGAAATGAGACCCTCTACAACCTCATTGGTTTTGCAATCCTCAGCCAGTCGTGACATTATGGTCTTCAGTGCTAGTGTGAATTTCACTGTATAGTTATCTATTCTGCAAAAATTAACTTATCTTCTTAAGCTATATAGCATTCACATACCTTGGCACCATTGGCAAAAGTTTCTTGGGAGCCCAAATAATGAACCAAAAAAAAAAGAAAAAGAAAAAAAAAAGAATGTTTAAAGATCATTTTGAAGACCTCTCCTAACATTAAATACAGTACATTTTTTTTATTTTTTATCATATTGCAATAATATCATGCTTTAGCAAAATGTTCATCTTGAGAACAATCAAAATAAAGTAAATTACTCTAATAGTGAAATAGTTTTAATTTTTACAGAGCATAGCCACTACTGCTTTTGTTGTTTTTTTTCCCCTCCTGTTTGGACTCTGTTCATACTTTTCATGCACATAGCTCATTTTTATCCCAGGTATTTACACTATATACAAACAATACAACCATACTTCTTCGGCATTCAAACAAAACTATACAAATATTCTGTTTTTGTCTCGTACCTGTTTTTGACCCATTTTTAATGAATAAAATAATATATTTCTAAAATACAATGCCCGCAGGGAACATGTTTTTTTATCCTACGTACTTTCAGCCTTCTTTATATACAGAAATCACTCAATTGTCAAAAATATGGATTTGTCAAACCCCTATTTTGGGACAAGCTTAGGGACCCCTAAAAGAATCTCTAAGACGTCAAGGCAATGTATGTGATCTTCCCCTCAAAAGCCTTCACAGGCTCTGAAGTTCATTTAAAAAGAACAATAATAACCTGCATGACCATAGCATGACCATTACAACACAAAATCGTCAAGTTTTTTTTTCATCTCTTGTAAGGTTTCGGAAGGGCAGTCAATTGAACAAGCAGAACGGAAATAAAACAAACAAGACAACACAGAGATAGCTTCATTACAGGAATGATGGCGGGTATGAATATGTAGGCCACTAAAAAGTGGAAAGGAAAGCAAAAGATAGAAAATCAGAGGATAGGCTGAAAGACTAGACCATAAGCACACAAGCAAAGACTTTTCTTGCCAAGAAGTCATGCATTTTTTTCTTGGTAGGATTTAACAACATATAGCCTGAAGATACAGATCACCAATACATTGGACATGATGGAAGAAATACATTGGACAATATGGAACAAATTCAAGTAATAAAGTGACAATATATAAATACGATAAAGCATAGTATTTTTTTTTCTTTTAAGAAATTTCCTCCCCAATCTGTTTCTGCGTGTTTAAACCCCTCTACATTCATTTGTAGCTCCACCCATATGTGGGCAAACTGGTGGGGCAGAGCACAGTAGGACAGGAGGAGCCGTTGAGCTAAATCGAATATCATTTAATCTACAGCAGTGGATAAACACGGGCATGTGGGTTATCGCAATAATTGATGTAAAAAATAAAAAAAAACTCCTTTGAATGGATTAATTGGTCACTTAAAAAAATCATGAAGTACAATTAGAGCCCAGAGTGTTTCTGCATGGTCTCTCTGTCCTCAGAGATCTTCTGCAGCAGCCGTTTTTTTTTTTACATCCCTTGAGGTCCTCACGTGACCGCCTGTCCCGTGTTGTCTTCCTTCACTGTCCAAAATCAATTCATATCCACAACAAAAGAAAACAAAGAACATAAAGCAATCCATGAAAAAGTGCAAAAAATGCCTTGAAGCAA